>CM060950.1:52471040-52717484 GCA_030765055.1 Mantis religiosa | reverse complement strand
GCCCTAGAATGATTTATTCTCACAGAAACTTGTTCATTTGTTAGCTGCTGCCCATAGAGGTAACAGTAATTATTCCACATGTGAACTCTGCCCTGTCCTGTGACGAAAACATGTCAGCGAAAGTACGTCGAGGGTTTGAAAGACGAAGAAAGAACATTCTGCTATTATTTATTTATAAAAGCATCACCACAGAAAACGGTGGAAATGTGTGCCCAGAAATGTATTTAGAATTATTCAGCATGCTTCAATGTGGCCCCATGAGAATTTCTATTGAAACATTTGTTAGTTTAATTAGAGACATGAATGAAACGAGGAAACTAATGTTTCCATTGGATTTTTATCGGAATGTTACCACTTATTTTAGATTAAAGTAAAACGAAAAATACGAAGCCTCAGGTTTCAAGCTTCCATACCCTTCTAGAACACCTTTAAAGTCTCATATTCAAGCTTTTTGGAAATATGTCACACAAAATTTAAAAAATTAACGTCTGGGATATGAAATTTTACTCATCTGAATATGCTAATATCTTGTACACATGCGAATTTTTCTTTCCCCCTTTATTAAGGAAGGAAACGTGTCTACGAATGGTATATTCATATTTTTAAAACAAACATTTTATTTCATATTTTGGGGTATTGCGGCAAAATGAAATAAATAAAATATATATCGTTATCCTACAGCTATTATTATAGTTGCGATAAAATTTCAAGAAACATTACTAACAATGCACTATCTTGAATAATTTGAGGCGAAGAAAATGTCAAAAATAGTGAGATTCAGAAAATTCAATTTAAAAATTTGTCAAACAGAAGAAGTAATTACCTTCCGACTTACACCCAGCAACGTTTTTTTTGAAACTTATGCTGCAACTTCACATATATGTATAATGAATATAACCCGGGTAAGAAATTAAAATAATATTTGACAGTATTGTGTTTAATTAGGGATTAAGTCTTTGTTATGATAGTTAAGGACTCATTTTGAGGACTAAAATAGCTGCAACATTCGTTAGGTGATGCTTTTTGTAATGCACGTTAGAATAAAACAAAATTAATTTTATTGAAGCACACATTTTGAATTGCTTTATAGCACAATATACTGTCGCGCAGGCATTATATACGATAGCGCGGCTAGTGTACACAAAGAGCCGGCAAATAAAGATAGCTGAGACAAAGGACTTGCCGACATAGATTATGTTACGCTTCAGGAAGAGGATAGAACGTTCAATGTCTTGTGTATTCCAGAGATATCTCGTGATTGTTACAGAACAGCCCCGAACTTATCAATGAGGTATTTAAGAAGGCAACGACTCGCCAAGTGTCAATCTTAAGCAGTAAACAGCTGTAGAGTGTTGTTGTAACGAGAGCTGATATAATCATAACGTTGTTTGCTATTGTCATCGACCTTGGTAGAATGTGTGTAAGTGACGTAAGGATTGAACAGAGTGGATTTCTACGAAATAAATAATATTTTGACTTTATAAAAATTTGACTTTTAATTCTACGAACCCACGAAGTCACAATACCAAATTTACTCTTTGAGCCATTTTCAGTGAGTTGCGCCTTAAGTTAAGACTATTAGGTTCTATGTTACCAGTACTAAATCGTTCATAAAGGTGTAGATAAACCTTTATTACCAAAATCATATAAATATCTCTATAAACAATTGGTTCTTTCCTCAGCAGCTATAAAGCATGGCTTTAGCAAGGAATATTACCTCGGAAGAATCAGATTGGAAGTTAAAAATAGAAGCGGATATAAATTCTAACTTTCTTATTTCGTGTTAAAGAAAATATACTTCGTCAATCATGTGCTAGTTGTAAAATTACCGAAAAGATATACGCTTGTTTTATAAATTAATTGACATATTATATTGCTTACAAACTAAATTACTCTAAACGTAGTCTTAAGAAAGCAAATATGTATGTGTACCTATAGAAATAGCTCTAGATGATTATGCCAACTTAATGACAGTATACAGGAATTTTGCTTACTTTACACAAAATCTCATCCGACAATTTGCGGATGCAATGACACCCATAAAACACGTGGGTAGGAGGAGTTTAAGTTAACGCTCCATATCTTCCTCCATATGCGAAATCTTAAGGCATACCGAAGAACATGTCGTTGAAGTCAAGACTAAAACATTATTACACTATCTGGGTCATGACGAGATCAAAAACGAAAGCGACGGGAAAGAAATGGAGGGTTGAAATACACAGTGTTGACAGATGAAAGGAAAATTAAATCACATGGTTCGGTCGAAGCTATCTTTCTGCTGAATGAAAAACTGCTGAAGATCCCTTTCTATTGGGTACTGGCTTCTATCGACGTAACTGGGTGTTTGCGGCGGGAATCTCATTTCCAGCATGGAACAAGTAGCACCTTCTAGATCATCAAAGGCTTAGAATCTAACAAGGGCTCATATGGTCGCTTTGTATATCGTAAGAATTGTTTAATTATGTTAAGGCAGTGTTGTTCATTAAAATACAAGTAATTTAATGCTATAAAGGTAGAAAATTTGAGCTGATAAGTTTGTATATTTAGGAATACTATAAACTACTCCAACAATTTTTATAAATATGTTAATACAGGAAGGGATAATTTGTCGAGACAGATATAGGTTAGATAATCATTTCACACTAATTTTCTGTAATTTTGATCCCAAATTTTTAAATCTGCATATCAGACGATATATAATTTTTATTCGTAGGAAAATTTGTCCATTGGGATAAATAAGAAGACTTAAAATGTCTAAATATAAGCTTTATTGTCATACCACATAGCTCTCTACGGATTCTGTTAAACGCTTTTATCATTTTGGTATTATTTTGCTGTAATTTCGATAAGTCTTAGTACATTTGGATTATAAAATGTTATTAAAATAATAAGCGAACGTACAAGTTTTAGAAAGTTCCGTTACCATTATTTCGATACTATATTTAATCCTCAACATACAAATTAATATTTTTGGCCTATTTGGACAAAACATGTACACTTATATTAGTAGCTCCAAATAAAACTGTCATTAATCCTGCAAGTGTAAAAGCCTACAGCCACCATAATTACAACTCCTTAATCTAGAAAGCCAGAGCATTTAAACGATTCTGGCGAAATATTGTACTGTTATTTTCTTTTAAGTTAGGTACAATTAATAGTTTTAAAGCTTTCCTTTACAATAATTTCCAAATCCTTAGAGACTAAACGCCAATCAGAGCACCAATTCGTGCATTAGAGCAGTAGAACGGAAAGAGATTAAAATGATACGTTACAACAAAAAATAAATCCATTAATCCTGTTGTATCCTTTATACACAATGCATACAAATTTGTACCAATTAATGAATCTGTACAGAAATGGCTCTAGGTATGGGTTAAAATCGCATAACACTCAAAACCTTTAAAAGCTATTCTTGCAAAGATTTTAACCCCTAAATGTTTGCAGCAGTGTAATTCAGGGTAATACAGCTAATATTCTGTAAAATACAAAGACAAGAAGTGCTGTTTCCAAGGATGTTAAAACACAATGTTGCAGTAAGTAAAATAGCGCTTTTGAGGTATCAGAAGTCACGTATTTCAAACTTTAAACACTTCCGAAAACTTATGAATATACAGAAATATTTACCATGATTTATATGTAATTACTCAGTCCTTGTTTACACTGTTACATGAAACTGAACGATTTGAAAAATAATATGGGCCTTTAAAGTATTATCATAAGTCTTGCTCTTGTATAAAAGGCACATAATCGAGGATTTGTAGTGAAAGTTTTAAATTTGTTTAATGGAATTATTTGAACATATTTTACAACTCAGAACTTCATTCCTGCTCTGAGTAATCATATTAAGTACTGCCATTCACACTTTAAAGTACAAGACAAGTTTAATCCTATTAGTATTTTTTCTCTTTTCAAAAGGTAAATAAATGAATGACTTTTTCCCTCTCCTTTCAACATATATATCCCGCTTTATACTTAAATACATTCAAGGGGATTTTCAAATATACTTTTGGTGTATTTGGAAAGTAAAACTGTCATTCAAAGGAATAAATGCCTGATAAATATTTGTGTGTATGAAACTAATACCACTCACTTTGCTGAGTAAAGAAGTCCGCTCATTTCTTTTTTTTTAAAGAAAAGCATGCTACTTTAGCAAATAGTATTTTAAGAAGTATTTTGACATGCGGGTTTAACTGAAATTGTCTTAGAAAGACAGTATTAATTAGAATGGTTAGGTGATAATTTGTAATAATCAATATTAGCACTTTGTTAATGCTGCATATTTTCTAAAATTTTGTGGCACAGCTTCAAAAGTCTCAATGGAAACTTTGTACCCTATCACTATTAAGATGTTTGGTACTGTAGCATTACAGTAGTAATATTATGTTAACCGCATGAAACATAAAAGCACACAACTTACCTTTCCTTTTTATAGAATTCTAATATTCTTAATAAAACCTCATAGGAGGGAACAGGTGCTGAGAATTCAGTTAATTTAAATCTCCAAAGGCAATTAAGCTTGAAAAGCTTGCAATTGAATGTAAACAAATTAAATAATTTACCACTTTTTGCCTAGAATAATTTTATTTATATTTTAATACGTGAGATGAGTTTCACATACTTGGTTTCATCACAATTCGTTAGTTCGTTTAATTTTGTGTTTTTCATAAATACTACCTACTTAGTCAATACCCTTTTTGAGAGATGTTCAGACATTATGATGACCTAGCTTTGTTAAAAATGCCAACATGAAGGGCACACCATCGGCGTGGTGCACGGGTGTCCTTTTATTTCTCAATTGTCATCTGGGATGGAAAATGTAATTATAAGTATAGAGCTGATATGGAACGCGTGGATTTATGTACAATCAGCGTCAAACTAGAAGGATGCTGTTTGTTGTACGAATTGTACTGTACAAAGAGAGAGGAAGCACTGTAAAGGAACGCCATATCCATGAATTTCTATTCATCCATCAGCAGCCTTAATAGCGCAAATTTACAGTATCTCTGTCTCTGTATTTCACCATTCCTGATATGCTTATAACAGCATCTTTCTGGTTTAAGATAGATACAACAATATCATTAGGTGGGTTCCTCTGCAGAGAGGCATTCAATTGTATTAGATTGTAAAATGCAGGCTTGTATATTATGATAGCTGCACCGCAATAGTTACAATAGTTCTGATCACATTGCAAGTCAGATACAGAATACACGCGAAATGGGAGACGCTTTTACTTGTTACAGTAGGAGACGTAATCTGAGGGCTTGGATGCACTGAACCATGGGACGTCCTAGCACTGGTAGCGTGCAGATATGGTACATACTAAAAAGCGGGGTTCTCGCAACCAACAATTTACAGAACACTGCACTCAGACATTCAGGTCCTTTCTTCTACTACCGCTAACCCTGTTAGGGGGAATGAGGGCAGAGAAACAAAGGGCGGCAGGAGCTGAATGATGCCGTGTGTAAGCATGAACAGTCTCTAACGACTCCAGTTCGAACGCATTCGACACGTGCACTCCGAAGCATATTCTGACGGAGCAGTACGACGACGCCAGGGAAAGTGGAACTCTATCGTCCAACGCAGCACGCCAAACACCACTGCGTAAATGCCATGGTGGAATAAGAACCATCCAAGCATTCGCCTACCGACCCATGGATCGAAGTGATCGGTTACTGGAAATCGCACACGGGATCTCCAGAATGAGAGCCATACACTACCCCTCCAGCCGGACTCTTGCGGTGTATACCTAAGTACCCCGACTCAGTCGAACAGATTGTAGTGGCCTGCTTGAGAGAGATTAGGATGTGTCAGAATGAAGTGAAGTCGGGAGCCACAGGAACATAACTCTCTGTTGAACCATTCGTTACCATCTGCGATTTGCATCTGCATATTCTAAAATAAAAAAATGAATAAACTTGTTTACCCAAGCTTTTCTATTTAGCAAAAAATGGTACTATTTAATTGTTTTATGCCGTAGACATGGAATTTTTTTCCCATTTGAGGACTAGTTTTTCTATCTGTTGATGAACATTTCAGTGAACTGAAAAATAAAACAAATTTCATCAGAGAAACAATATTATTAACCAACTGTTGACAAAAGGTGTTCGTCGGCAGTGTAGTGACTCCTTGGAGCGGCCACCCTCTGTCTCCTCTCGGGGATGTCTCACTTGAGAGCATAATGTACAATAGACAAAGACTGGTCACAGTGATAGGCACGAATCTAAGGCTTCCATGAACCTAGCGAAATGAAGATTTTATGAACCTTACGCTTATCCTCTAAAAATACAAGATAGACAGATGAGTTTTGCATAGTAACTCTCAATCTATATCCTTTTAGGAGTGTATCAATAAACTGTCGCTGAACGTTTTAAGGTTTTGGCAAGGAAAATTCTAAAATAATTCTACTTAAAATACTTTCCTTAATACAAAATACCAAGGACACTACAAAAAAGTAGATTTAGGTGCATGAAATCGTGTCGATGTAATACACAAAGTTGGTAAGGAAATGTTAAATCGACCCTTCGCTGTCCAGATCTTGACATGGTTCTACTAATACTTGTTTCAAATAAGCTTGTCCCGTATCTCTAACACCCACGTGACATGATCACCTCCCATTGGCTGCTGTAATGGTATAGACTGTTGTGCGGTAAAATGAGTTCGTTATTTAACATGATAATATATATAAATATGCTCGAAGAGAATTGTCAAATTTATATTTTCATAATCGTATGAATTGAATACATTACCTAACAATTAATTTACCTGGAATGCGTGTTAATTCTTAACACGAAATAAAGAGCGGCATCCTCTGCTTCAAACCTGCATCTCAGGATAACTGACGATTGCACGAGCGTTTTTCCGTAATCATCACATAGTTCTTTTTATACTTTTATTGCTGACCTTGCTTTGAACTGGATTTGCCATTCAACGTGTGTTTTGAGTTTCATTATAAACTTGTATTTTTACAGTCCTTTATATCTTTATTTGCATGATTTTATCTATCTTCCCGGCAATTGATATGACGTTTACTGCACGTTTCCATGCGGTGTCAAAGTAAAGCCTAATGTGCCGAAAGCATTGGCCAATTAGGGCAAAGGGGAAGGCCGAGGTACGAGGAAAGATACATGTCAGCGGGACAAGTTTATTTGAAACAAAGATTACAACACTTAATGAATGTCTAAGTGATCTCTGAGCCTGAAACTAACTGATGTGCAAAGATTAGTATTTGAGTGTCAGACATTGATATCAAACCAATAAGATATAAACGCAGTTCATCCGAAAAGTGGTTTAGTGTGTCGTTCCAAAGCATAGCTTCCAGCCACCCAGGGGAAATATTTCCGTGCTCCTCCGAGTTTCGCTGCCCGCCTAAGGGCACTGGGAGGTTATTTTTACCCAGACAAGGCTAATTTTTACCAATATTAAAATTTGAGTATATAGAAAACTAAAAATTATCAGAAATGGAAATTCGGTATGATTACTGTATAAGGATGTGTGCATTTAACTACTGTATAATTTTTTAAATTACGTTCACATAGATCCATGCAAAAGAGGCACAAATCACACCGTGTGTACTGAAAAAAAAATATTGCACCCTATATTTCAGGTGCACTTTACTTGTAAGAATTTAAAGCTACATGCACTAAGTTTTATCATAAATAACCTAAGATACAGTTTTATAATATCGGCTAAGTGAAAATCACATATAGTTTATACTGTGTACATGAAAATTTAATTAGTTTTGAGTAAAAAAAGATAATACTTTCAAGGACTGAATATTTGTTTTCATCCATTTTATAAATAACATGAATATAAATGTTAGCCGAATGTGTTCAAGGAACCTTGGCAAATAACCACTACACATTTTGTGTCAATATCTTTTATAGTTTTTGAGAAACATGCACCTAAATTATGAAAAAGCAAGGTTTTGGGAAATCACGATCAATGATTAAGCACCATTCTCAGGAAGTGGGCTTATCATTACACCACCATGTTTAAATTGATGAATTAAAGCACTTTAATACCAGCTGACAACCTAGGTTATATATATATATATATATATATATCATTTTAAAGCTGAAGAATTATATAATTTTTTAACATTAAAAACAAAAAATGGATTTTTTTAAACCTGTCGACCTCACAGTGCCCTTAATACGTTAATTATAAGTAGAGTCAGAAAAGTGATATCGTTATCATTGTTTCAGAAATAATATCAGATACATGAAATAGCCTAAAAAAAATTAGTTCGAATAACTGAATCTGGAAATTATCCGGAAGGCAGTTAAGATTCTCCTCGTGTTTCAGAACAACTATATAAAGCAAACTTATATACAGTTCAGTTTACTGATTTTCCTCATGATACTCTGTCGCTGCGCAATTTGTGAAACTTATATACACGTGCTAATTGGAATTTAATTCAGGCTTGATAGAGGAGTACGATGCAAAGTAATAAAGCAAATAACGATCTTGATGGTCGACGAGAGTTTTCTGTCTTGTTAAACCCTGTTATACCGGAGTATATTTCCCCTTCCTTCTCACATACGATATTCTGCTGACACCTCTCTACCAGGCAATTAGCCTTCCCCTTCGCTTCCATAAACGAGTACTACACAGCCATCGTTTTGAAAATTGCCGACGTACCGCAACGTACAGAGTGGATGAAGCACTAACATGCATAGCATCACATTCTCTCAAAGCTGCCTCCTATAAATGTATGACTTTCAAACAAGATGAACCTTCATATTATACTTTTTCACCGCTAAACAAAGGTGGGGTAAGTATTGCGCCGTGTGCACTAATTCGATATGGGTACTCTCAATTTATAAAGAAACTTTTAGAAGATTAATGTATAGTGTGGCGCCGTTATGATGTACGAAGCACAGTTTGGGTAGATTTTCCCTGGGTAGATTTTCCCTGGCTTATCCGATTTCTCCACCCTTTATGCCACATCTTCTACATCATCACTTCTCATTCCATCAATTTTACCTTCATTTCATATTATCTTCTTCCTCATTCTCATACTAGGTAAAGGGCCAGTCGTCTCCCTCGCGTATCTGGTTGCGATGACCGCATTCACCGGCTGGGAAGGTCTAGAGGTGGTAAACACAACACACCCTAGACTACTGCATCCCATTTATGACGCCCATTTTAGGTAGAGGTGGGTTGTATAGTGACCGCGCTCAAACCATCCCCAACCGGCTCTCTTTGTAGGGACAAACTGTTATTCCCCCTAACCACAAAGTCATAAACATCTTAGGATACACCAGCCGGGGTCTGAGTTGAAGAATGTTAGGTACGTGTTTACAGCTGAGAATACCCAGGATTGCCGTTGTTTAAAATGACGTTTAGACGCAGCATATAAATAAATAAATAAATAAAGCAGAATTCACTGTAAGAAATCGTCATTGATCTTTTCAAATAAATTTTAAATTATTAATGTTTCCTATAATAATACATTTTGTTACAACTCTTTATAACATGACTGAAAAGAGATATATTATCTATGCTGTTATGGTATTAGTACTTCAATTACGTACAAGAACTAAATGCGTATTATTAGCATAATATCTAAGGAAATTTTAGTAAAACATAATTACAATTTTAAAGGGTTTAAAATGCATCAGTGTGCATGAATTTTCGAGGGATATTTGCTTGCAAATTAAAGAAGTACTTTGGATATTCTAGTAGTTAATAATAGTTTATGAGCAAAGATTCCACGTTAGAGCTTTGTTTATTGCAATCGTGAGCCGATTTATCCTAAAACATTTTCCTTTATCTATGGCAGCTACAGGTGGTGAATTTCTGTTGATTTAACAAGGCAATAAATCTCTCAAAAGTATAAAAAAAGAAACAAAGAGTTATAGAAAAATTAGTAAGGAAACTCTATTACTCTTTTTAAATTTTCGAAGCTTTTTACAAGGATGCCTGATAATTTTGTAAGTTTGAATAAAGTAAGCAGTGTATTTTTTTTGGGGGGGGGGCCTTCTGCTAAACGCAATCTAAATAAATAATCACGTACATTCCGCATAATAATTAAATATGTCATAAACGCTTTAGAACTCGAGAAAGTTTGGAAATATTGTTAGATATATATTACAAGTATGAATGGAAATCCATGTTAGCATGTCCATGTTAGGTTCGATACCCACGGTCTCCAGATCTTAATTAAATTACGCAAATGCTAAACGCCAATAACTATTAAACACTAATAAATGTATAAAAATATACTAAGTAAAACACTTTTGTAACTTCTATAAATATGAACTTAATTAACACACATAGGAAGCACGTTTGCACAGTCTCAGATAATTTCTGAGGACAGAAGAAAAATATTGCAACAGCGCTCTAACTTGGT
Source organism: Mantis religiosa (assembly GCA_030765055.1). Lineage (NCBI taxonomy): Eukaryota > Metazoa > Arthropoda > Insecta > Mantodea > Mantidae > Mantis > Mantis religiosa. The sequence continues at coordinate 52,707,130 of CM060950.1, read as the reverse complement.
ATTAAGAAGGACCACCCATATATTTTAGGGTGGTAAACCCTTATAGTTGCTTACATGTGAGGAAGCGCGGTCAGAAGGGAAAGCTTTGACGGCGCTTGGGATGCAGTGGATGAGGCTACTATAACAGTCGGGTGGTAGGCCTTGGCCCCTTGCATGGCTTATTGTCTATTGAGTAATATATACATCTATACCGAGTGAGTAAAAAATATGAAACAATGCCCGTAACCCCAGTGTTACAACTCTATTAAGTGATATTTTTTAGAAAAGCTGTAAGATATCAACATACCCTCATATTACTATGACTAAAATAAAGGGTTTGACGTTCTTTTTTATTATTAAATGGCAACAGTTCTTTTTTCTGCTCTCCTCCAGTCCTCAAGTCTCAGAACGTAACATCCTTTCAAACAGCAAATTAAATTCATTAGGTTCTTACTGCATGTGTACTGGGAGCGTATCTACTTGTTTGATAGAGTACCCACAAAACAAAAATATTTTAAATATGCAACTATATGTATGTGTTTGTGTGGATGGGTGTGCTTTCAACGCAAGAAGGACTATCTAATTTTATCAAGCTTTAAAGCGGAATATGTGTAATGTTTAACGCCCCGTTTACTACATATGGCACCGCAGGCGGTGACACTGATGATACATAAAATGAAAGTGGAGCACCGGTGGAATGAGAAATATGAGAGTCCTTAGACAACCCGCCCCAGCGCCGTGTTTCACTGCAAATCCCACTTTGATGAGCGTCAAGTGGTCTAACCACACAGCCATGGCGTGGCCAGGAGCTTCAAAGTACACTCCCCTTCTGCAAAACGGACTATACTCGTATAATACCTCAGTCACTTGGATCATTGTAGACTATAAAACGATGGGGAGTAGTAGACGTATATCACTTATTATTATTACTATTGTTTTGAAATAATTGGAGGAATGCTTTATAACAAAAATTTATTGGTGTTGTGCTTTTTAAGACGTTATGGATAGAATAAGTATTTCAAAAGCTTTAACCACTTGTTAATCTAATTTTGATGCACGTTTACTGCCTCCCACGAGAAACAGCTGGTTCATATCCGACCACATGCTAAGGATAAGGTAATTGTAAGGGTACATACCTAACACGGAGGGATCTTGCAAGTAAGTCTGAGCACCACACGTGGGCCCTTACCGACGTTTGTGCTTTTACCGTGATTTCTGAAATGGAGCTATGAGATGAAAGACCTTAAGGGCACTGGGAGGTCGATAGGTTTCAAAAAATCCATTTTTTAATGTTAAAAACTATATAATTCTTCAGCTGTAAAATGATATATATAACATAGGTTGTCAGCTGGTATTAAAGCCCTTTAATTCGTCAATTTAAATATGGCGGTGTAATGATACGCCCACTTCCTGAGAATTGTGCTTAATCTTTGATCGTGATTTCCCAAAACCTTGATTTTTCATACTTTAGGTGCATGTTTCTCAAAATCTATAAAAGATATTGACACAAAATTTGTATTGATTATTTGCCAATGTTCCTTGAACACATTCGGCTAACATATATATTCATGAGATTTATAAAATGGATGAAATCAAAAATATTCAGTCCTTAAAAATATTATCCTCTTTTGCTCAAAACTAATTAATTTTTATGTGCGTAGTATAAACTATATGTTATTTTCATTTAGCCGATATTATAAAACTGTATCTTAGCTTACTTAAGATAAATGCATGTAGCTTTAAATTCCTACAAGTAAAGTAAACCTGAAATATAGGGCGCAATATTATTTTCAGCACACACGGTGTGATATATGCCCCTTTTGCATGGACCTATGTGAACGCAATTTAAATATTATGCAGTAGTTAAATGAACACATCCTTATGCAGTAATCATACCGAATTTCAATTTCTGATAATGTTTAATTTTCTATATATTCAAATTTTAATATTGGTAAAATTAGCCTTGTCTGTGTAAAAATAACCTCCCAGTGCCCTTAAGGGCAGATAGATACGTTAATGACGCACTAACATGGGTAGGATTCCTAGACATTTTAGTGAAAATGCATGTAATGCATTTGACGCTCCTAACACCTTGGAGCTCACAAAGGGGCACGCACCTAGGAGCAACCAGTGGCGTATGCCATCTCAGCAGTCCTGATCGACACCAGGAAGATGCTTCTACAATGGCCACCTGCAACGCCCAGCCACAAAAAGTTGAGCAGTCACATGGTCCTATAACGATGAAATAGAGCACAGTGAAAGAAATGATTGGGATAGGAAAGTCGTGATTTAATAAGAACCACCACAGCACTCGCCAAACGACTAGGGGGAACCACAGAAAACCCGTGGACCCCATAGCACGCTCACCGGTTGCCGAACCATTTACTGCCAAATGCAAACTTCACCGTTAACGGAAGCCGGCTCAGTGACACTAAGAGTAAAAAAGAGATTATACATTTCTATTGTTTAAACTTTTAATGCTTCAACTTTATAAACGCTTCAGAGGAAGTACTTTTATCACAGGTCTTAAATTAAAATATTATATCTAAATATATTTATCTTACATTCAAGAAATCTCAAGTTTAAATCATAGTGTGTTTGAGTTGTTCGGAAAGATGTTCCATGTGTCTCGTCTTATCATAAACAAGTGAATTCTAGGTAAAAGTTAATTGTATAAGGCCCGCCCATGTTTGCGGAAGTCTTACCCGAATAAAGAATATTAAGCTATCAAACTCGGAAGGAAAAAAATTAAGCTCAATGCAAGGCTGTTGGACTTGCAGATTTATCATGTGTTTCTTTTCCACGTTGACATTCATGGTTGTTTAACTCCTATTTTATATAAACTCACTATTATAAACAGGTTATCTTACGTGAAGTTTTGCCAAACTGGCTCATTATGCCACCACTGCTAATAGTAGCAATAATAACATATTTCGTATAGGAATGATGTAATACGGGCTTTCAAAGTTTCCTTGATTTATAGAGACAATATCATTTTGTGACATTCGTTTCTCTGTGAAACTGAGCTGCAAAACTCTTAAACATCTTGCTTGTGTTACAATTCAGAAGTGAATATGTAAACACTTGCCATGCGGTGCTGATTATAAGCTACAATCACAGTCATTAACATTTCTTTCCAGGAAGGAAACGCAGAGAAATGACTGCTTTCTTTTTCGGTTCAACACATCAGGCAATGACAAATGAAATGCAAGGAATGAAGCTACTTCTCATTTACAGTTTGATTCAAATGGGGTGGCAGTCCAATGCGCATTGAAAGAGGAGGGAGTAGTGTGGTGGGGGTAATCTTTTCTCACTGCAAGCTGAGATTTGTTTGCACCCTTACATTGAGGCTGGTTTCATGTATGACATGCTATTGCGGACCACAATGTGTGTATGTGGCCGTTTCTCTTATTGGCTCCTGAGTTTCAAACTGCGCTGCATCCTCCCTACTGAAGAAAAATAAATCATCGCCTTCCTCTCCCAAGCGAATTACTATTACCTACACTGCATTCAATAATTCATCTGCATATATTCTGCTTCAATTTTATACCCGTGCCTGTATCATTCTTGCCAATCCTAGCCCGCCTCGCCCGCCTCGATAGCGTGGTGTTAGCATGTCTGCCTCACGTTCAAGAGGTTCTGAGTTCGAATCTCAGTCAGGGGGAGTTACCTGGATAAGGTTTATCCGGGGTTTTCCCTCATCCTGAAAGATGAATGTGGAGTAACTCTAAGCTCTATGGACCCCGGGCGCATTTGAGCACCATTTCACCCATTCCATTCATCGTCCAATATGACTTAACGTTGGAGGACGTAAATTAAAAAAAGAAATTGCCAATCCTATTATGAATGCTGGTAAATTTGTCAGCAGCTAGATAAATTACGTCCTCCATTTTGAACGTAACAATTCTGCTAGCCATCCAGTTTTTTTCGGCAGCCCAAATAAGTTCAATATGGATCAGTTCAGAATGATAAAGAGCTAAACGTAACATATTATGATTGTACTGGTTGAGAAAATTATCTATTTTGTAGGTTTTGTAGGAGGGGATTTCAAAGGAATAATTAACCTGTACATATCTGGACTGAGTACAGCAGAGAAGTTAATGCCATGGAACTGTTCTGTTGGAAGGTTTTGCATAAGCCAGTCTATCACTACATTTTTTATGGATATTTAAACTTATCATACACCTTCGATAAAGTAGATCTTTTTCTAAGTTTGTATAATTCGTTGACCGTTCGCTTTGGAACTAAGTTGATCATCTAGGCCTTCTTTTGCTGGGCGTGGTAAAAGAAGAAGAATCGGAATGCACATCCTTGATCTCCTTTTATTCGTCTAACTCTTCTTTTCCACACACAAGTAGACTCAGCAACATTTCCCCAAAGTTTTTATAGAGATCGAACCACTCTGTGCATAATTTGACATGGAATTATACATATTGCTCACCACTTCACGAATCTGTGAATTTAGCATCTTTCCTTTCAGTTTGCTCGCTATTAATGACGTTCTCACATTTTTAGGAATGAAACATTAAAATAAATAAATAATTAAATTTGTTTACAAGGGCACACACACGCATAATTAACGTTAGGAAATGTTCATCCACTTTCGTTTTGTAGTATCTACAGAAACAGCCTAAAGAACTTAAATGTTTATGCTATTATCAACCTCTCGATGTTACCATGTGCGTCTCACAATCAGAACTGCCGTTTTCTCCCTCAAAAGATAGAAGATGAACCCGTCCAATCTTCTGAACATATTTCCAGAGCTGCCACCTCATTTGAATCAATTTCTACAGGTATGTGAAGATGTTAGCGTTTATGCCAGAAATTATTTGATATTTATTTCCAAACATTTATTACGCTAAGATAGCATGAAGCAGTGTGTACTGTTAACATAGCATTCAAAAGACTCACTCGTACCATAAACATGAACTTGTTAAACAAATTGCTACAGCAGGTATAAATGAACCGAGGTAAACATAGAGCATCAACACGTAATTTGGCATCAGAGTAGGTACGCATTTTCCTCTAACAAAGTAACTTTTATTAATCAGTTTTATAGCATACAACTACCTGCAATTACATTAAATGAACGTCCGAATAGTTCTTTTATCATTGCCGGTTTTGTCAATACAATAAAGGGGCACTGTTGAGTGCTTTTGCAGTGTTCAAAGCAATATATTAGCCAACCGTAAAATGCGCAAACAACCTCCCTACAGCAGATTTTATATCTGTTAATTACTGAAACAATGTTTTATGCTTCAGGCGTTGATATCCTAAAAGCTATTAAGCTTTTGGAGTTTCTACGTTCTTTATTACACAACTTCAGCTCTGACATTCAATAAACGCTAATTAGTATTAAATATTTCAATGAATAACGGTGAAATTATGTTTTCAGTCAATGTTTTTAGTTTTGTGTTCTCATAAAAACCCTCTATAAGTGATAACCAAACTTATGCGAAATACGACATATTCTTCTAATTAACTTTCTTAGTTAGCTATGCAACTATCATAGTGTCAGGGTATACTTGTGCTTCTACTTCCGATGTCTTTAGAAAACGCATTAGCCTATTTTCGCCAAGCTATGATGCATTTACGGCACTGCAAAACAAACTTGTCCTCTGCTTGATTCTCTGAATAAGTGAAGTAGAAATACTTCAGATGCAAAATTGTGACGTCCTTAGCTAATAAGAGAAACAGTAGGGCAAAACTGGTATGGTACCACTTCTGGTAACTTTCACTTCCACTTTTGAGTTGTTCGATAGTGACACAGGCTAATGTCATCAATACATTTGCAAATATTGCTGTAGCTATATATACGATGAATTTACAATTGATACCGAAATTAAAGGATTGCAATGTATAAAGAATCATGATGGATCTCAAAGGAATGTTGGTTCTTTGTTACAACACGTGCAAGGGCAGTTGAGTCGAATAGCTGTTGGGGGAGAGTAGTTGTTATAACAAAAGAAATGTAAGAAACAGTGTCCTTAGCAGATTTATAAAGGATAACACTTGACTTGTTGAATGAGGTATTCTTCGGTCCCTAATAATGACAAAGACAAAATTGTTACAAAGGGAATCTTTGGTTGACTGAAAAGGGCTTTCAGAAAGTGAATGTGACATATACACCCACCCACAGATGTGGAGGACGGTCTTCGACGTCAGGCCGATTACAGCACTTCGTGGCTGGCAAGCCATTATGACAGTCCGAGGCGTGAGGGCGATTAGGGCAGTCCTCTTGTTCTGTCTTGGGCCAGGAGACCAGAAATGAAGAGAGAAGATATTTGTCGGTTCATATATACGTGAAGAATGAATTAAGTTTTATCGAGTAATAAACATTTCATAAACAGTAACTCTAAACAGCGATATTGGTAACCCTTGGTCGGCAACTTCAAGTTTGATGTTCGGATAAAAGAAGCAGTCATTAAACCAGTTTGAAACGGGCATTCCAGTGTCATTAAAACTATCCTTCTCACACACATCCACGCATACCCTGTGATAAACCTCATTGCTCTACACTGAACTAAACATTATTTGTTTCAAACTGTCCCGTAAAAGTGGAACTATTTGCTCGCTAATATAATTGGCTTCAAATTGTCGCGCCAACGTGGAACTTTGCTCGCCAACATATATCATAGCTTCACAGTGTTTGTCAAAAGTTTTAGGAAGTCAAATTTCCAAGGGACATGCCATACTTTGATTTTCTATGAAGTCATTGATTGAAAAATTGTAAAACAATTCTTTAGCTGTTTTCCTAAACTTAGAATTGTATGTGTGGTCTTTTCAGAAGGCTTGCCATGGAGTGAATTAGGTCTCCGCACTCTTGGATAGTGACTCCTCTTCATATGGCAGCCAGTTGCAGCTTGTGTTTCCGTTTTGATTAGGGTTTCCCCGTGATCAATTTGACTGCAATTGAGTTCCAGGGATTATCTATTGGTCTGAGATTAGGTGAACATGCTGGTCAAGGTAGCAGGGCTGTGCACTGATCTTGGAACCAAATTCTTTTGAAGCGACTTCTGTCAGGGTGCATTGTGTTGTTGGAACAAAACATTTTCTCCCATTAACCTCGTGACAGAGGGAAGCATGGCTTTCTCCAAGATCTCCCATATATCTAGCTTTAACAGAACCCTCAATTATGTACAGTTCTCCAGGACCTTTCTTAGGTAATGGACCCCCAAATTATCATTGCATCTCCTCCAGCTTGAAATGGGGGTGCAATATATGTTTTTGACACTCTAGCTTTTTCTTTCATCTTCCTATAATTCAATTCGTTTCTCCACATCTGAACAATTTGCCACTTTTACCCAGATCAATTTTATTTAGCCCCAAGTTTAGTTTCATTGCAGGACAAATCTATTCACCTAGCAATTTTCCTGTAAAATCCACAACTGACACTAAAAGCAGAGGAAATCTGTTGTTTTATCAGTGCTACTAATCTCCGAGATCATGACCTATGTGGTCATGACAACAAAGCATACATTTGCCGCGTACTTCAAGTGCAATAGTATTTTAGGAGAAGATTATCCGGATTCTATCATAGGTCAGTAGGTGAATGCTGCAGTGTCGAATGCTCTGGGGGCTATTTCCGTTCAGAGTTGTAGGAACAGGCGACAGCGAGTAGTGCTTTGCGATGGGGCGGTATAGTTGTGCCATGTACAAGTTTCAGCACTTGGTTGACTGGCTGGTGCCCCATCGTGTGGAGCTCGTTACTGTGAATCCTAGGTTGATGGCGCAAGTCAGGACTGATGTCATACCAATCAACCTTTAGGGACTCCACTTATACTTGCATGTACCCTTCATCCCTTCCTTCACAAAGTGTCTGCAATGAACCACCTGAGGTGCTTAGGGTCCCTTGCTATCTGTCTGAGTATTCGTAATTCTTCCTCAGTGTACCTTGGAAATTCACAAATTCGATTGCAATAGATTGTTAGTTAATTATTCTTTATTTCGAATCCCCCTACTGTTGACGGAATTTCATTTAACCTCATATATTTTTTTTCCTTTTTTGGTTGCTCGGATGGAATGCCTCACTCGCCGCTTCAGCTCTACAGTTAGATAAACAGAATCTTATTTTTAATAATAATCTTGTTAATTGGGTTACTGGTATTTAAATGTTTAAATTTCAAATTATCGTTCCCACGAAGTCATTAACTGAAGCGGATGAACATATTACACTCAAATGATATGACTGACGAAGTTCACTGTTCGCCAAGAATAAAGGAACATATTTTCCGAAGGCTGAGAATACCCATTTGGCTGACTGATCAAAAATCTACGTACTTTCTAAACTACACTTACGTGTACCAACCGTATGCATAACTACTTAAAAGTATTTAGCGTTTCTCGCTTAAAGCATACAAAACAGTATTTTACTTTTGAAATATACGAAGATATCTACTGCAAACTAATAAATAATACAGAGTGGGGTAGCCATTTCTATTGTAAATGTAAAAGTAATGTGATACTGGAAGTAATTTTCTCTGGGCGGAAGTTGTTGTTTTTTCTGCAATTTACGTCCTCCAATGTTAAGTCATATCGGACGGTGAATGAATTGGATGAAATGATGCTCAAATGACTCCAGGGTCCATTTAGCTTACAGTTACCCGACATTCGTCCTGAAGGATAAGGGAGAAACCCGGAAAAAAACTCATCCAGGTAACTCAGCCGACCGAGATTCGAACTCGTGACCACTTGAACGTGAAGCAGACACGCTACCATCTACGCTACCGAGGCGAGCACGGCGGAAGTGGCGTAATAGTAGATGTATTTGGAAAAGAAACATTACGCCACGAGCAATGCTGAAATTATATTTTTAGTTTATTAAAAGTTGAACTACTTGAAATAAGGTTTAAATTTGTTATACCACAAATATCTCACACAAAGTGGTGATACAAGTGTGATACACTCGCAATAAAAGAGTGGTAATTACAACTCTGCTAGGTGTATTCCTCGTATATACTATTTATTTTCGATAAGAATGAATTTTATAAATTCCTACGCAAACAAAATTAATACTTACCACCAGCTGTTCGAAATCAGTATCAGGGTGGACCGCACTAGCCCATGCGAAATAGTGATCGATTAAACACGCCTGAAAATGCTGGTAGGCTGGTTATCAACAATCCCCACATGGCATTCTTGGTCTTCGGGGTAACCTCGCCTACCCACGTGATGACGAAACCCATTTCTCAGGTGAGGGGCGGTGTACAGTACCAGCAATTGTAGGATGATAGTGAAGATGAAAGTAAGGCAAGAGGACCTAAAGCTTATATCGTGGACTCCGAATCATGTCGGGCATAGGGGACACTTCACATTAGCTAGACAGAGGTGAAGGCAAGGATAGGGCCGACTTAAAATTGCCAATCCCAGAGCCGGGAATCGAACTTTGGACCCTGAGCAGGGGAACCGCGCAGGAAACCATTGCGCTACACTAGCGCGCCTGATAATGTAGACAAAGTGAGTTTACAAGTGAAGCTGGGATGGCTACCTGCGCCGAAATGGTTATGTTAAAATATTGCATGAATTCAGTCCCAACTAAGGGTTAACTTACAAAGAGGAGCAAGGACGATACATTTTAAATCATAAAATGCAACTCCCAATTAATTACATTGCATATCTGCAACAAGAGATGCACATGTCAACATTTATATATAGTCACCATATTGGCTAAATAAAGCAAAATGAACAAATTTTTACCTAGGAGAGCGTGAGGCGAAAGTAAATACAAAGAACTGTCGTCGAAAAACTGATCTTCACACAACGTGTAGTTTATTCCAAGTACTTGGAAACGTTGTCCTGTTTTCGATCCCTCTGGTAGATACTTCTCTTTGTACTCCCTTCCCTTGGAGAAGTGTCACATGAAATCACAGAATACCTAATTGACTTAGCCTGATTGAGATGCATGAGATGAAGGTAACTGTAAGACGCAGAGTCTCAGTAGCACCCTGAATTGAGTCTCTATTCAGAAGAGTTACGTCCCTGATTAACTATGAAAGGACTGGAAGGGGTAACAACTAAATAGGAAACTGATGCCTGCGAGTATTCTGGGGAAAATCTCCTTCATGGTGAGCAGTTCTTCTGAAGTGGGACATACTAAAATGATTTTGGGGAAATAAATATCTATTTTAATGGAATTTACATCTTTATGCAGAAAGCTATAATGAATCTTTTAAGGTTTTTCAGGCCTTCACAGTAAGAAGATTTCACATGCCATTGACCAAAAGTTGAAATTTTGAGCAAATTTTGAAAGTTAAAAATGTAGTTACCGATTAAGCGAGCGAGACAGCTATAGTAATACGGTGTTTGATTTACATTCATACTTTTCGCCTTCCTTTTCTTCCGCGGCATTTTTCCTTGCTTTCCTTCCTGTTTCTTTTCCTATCTTTTTTCTTTTCTTACCGGGGAAATATATGAGTCAACTGGAGAATTTAATGTCAGGAGGGCACGTTGGCCATGGTAGCTCAAAGGTTAAGAGCGACTGGACGGAAGCCAGGAGACCTGTGGTTCAAATCCCGGCCATGGCACTGAATTTTTCATGTTGGCTCTATCTATTCTAAGTTAAGTTTATGTTTTGAAACACCTTAGATTGTAGAATATTTAAGAGAACATGTACGATGAGAGTTGAATGCACGATGGCACTAGTAATTTCCTTTCCTTCTTTCTAACGTTTTAAATCCTTTGTTCATGCAAAATGCTTTACTGCATTAACGTTTACATTATGTATGTTTAGTTCAAACCCAATATCTCAAATTTGGTGCTAATATGTATAGAGTTGCTTGTATTTTGTTCATTAGGTGCGGTAATTGGCCTAAAATATAGTGTATACCTTGTGCGCCTTCATAATCTTTAACTGAAACTCGCGTTTCACCGTACATTTACCATCTAAATGTAGGCAATATTTACCATTATATGGAACCGAGCTAGATCACTCCACGGTAAACTGTCTCACATTATGCAGAACTCGCGTTCGGTTCTCCTGAGGAGCTACTCTGGCTTTGGACTATCTATGCTTTTTTATGGTTGGTATTTGTATGTTGGGATGGTTTCTCTCATACATCACAATTTCGTTTCCATAATTCCCTTTCATCCCATTTCCAGTTTATCGTTTAGATGTGCTGCAGTTTCCATGGCATATGATGCTATCGGACAGATGGCGCGGATGCTTGCTCCAATTAAGTGGTTCTCCCATTGAATACTTAAAGTCGACGGGCTGTTCATCATCCTCATTAGGCGCTCTAGCATTTTGACGGATCATCGGAACTATTAGGAACATCTGTGACCGCTCTGCATTGGCCCTGTAAACATTTATATTGTTATAAAATAAAAAAAAAACTTTAGTTAATGTCTTTGTATTGTGATAACACCTTACATGGTTATTGTTTTTCTGCTATTTTGTTTGCGTGTGTGAATCATCATCGTCGTCATCATCATCATCATCCTCATCAGGCCGCGCCGTGGCTCAGTGGTTAGAACGCTTGGATCTCACTAAGGCGGCCCTAGTTCAATCCCAGGAGACTGCAAAGTGAGATTTGTGGTGGACAACACGGCGCTGGGGCGGGTTTTCTCCGGGATCTCCGGTTTCCCCCGCAATCTCATTCCACCGGTGCTCCATCTTCATCTCATGCATCGTCAGTGTCACCGCCTGTGGTGCCGTATGTAGTAAAAGCGGTCGTTAAATACTACACATTTCATTTAATTTCATCATCATCATCATCATCATCTTCAATCCATGCATTAGTCACAATTTCTGTTCCGTTTTTACCAGTATGTCTCTCCATCTCTTCTGCGATCTGCCCATATCTTCTCCTTGCTGGTATATAATTTAGTGCTATTTTCGGAAGTATACCTTAGTTCATCCTTTCCCAAGGTAACAGCCATTTATTCCTGTAGTGTTGTGTTTCTTTGTTTATAGATTTCACCTTCAGTTCTGTTCTTAACACATACTTATTTATGTGGTCTAGTTTTGTACATCCTTTAGTTCTTCTCAAGAATTTCATTTCAGATACTCTTATCTTACTTTCCATCTTCTTTGTTAAAACCCAGGCTTCACTTCCATATAAAAGCACTGACTTCGCCATTGTTTTATAAAATACAATTTAATTTAAGTTTAATCCTTTCTTCTTTTATTTCTTAAAACGTTGTGTAGTGTCCCGCATATAATTTGAATTATCTTAATCAGTTTAATATCTCTTTCTTTCTCTGAATGCATTTCACAACCAAAGTAAGTATCTGAAACTTCAGGCCTATTCTAAAGGTTGATCATCTAAAATAATTTTAGATATTTGTTGTTTACCTCAGAAATCCATTATCTTCGCTTTTATTTTAGAAATATTGTCAGCATAGTTCCTACATATTAAGCTTAATTCGTATATAGCACGTTGTAATTCATATTCATTATGTATTAACACTACGTGTTTAACTCTAATTTATCATTTAATCAAATTTGTTTGATAAAATCCTGCTTGCATTTTAGAAAAATGTCATATATATGTATATAAAGCGGGTGATAATGCACGACCTTGTCTGGCTCCATTATTAAAATTTCCAAAACTAAATTCTTTGCATGGTGTGTTTAAAGATAGAGCTTCTTACATCAGATGAGAATGTCGTATTTTGCAAGTTAAGCACTGAATACTTCTCATGGCAGTTGTTCTTTGTAAACATTACAATACCTCAATAAAATAGCTGAGATACTTTGGAATATGTGACGCGAGAGTCGTGAGAAGTTTGAAGGATGTTCAAAGCGCATGCGCCAGCAGTCTGAAATCACCAATGACTACTAGCCCTCGCATAGGAGCCAACATTTACTTCATTTGTAACAACTGTAGCCAACCGCTGAAAAAAATATCCATATATCTACACAATGATTTATACAATTATCTCGAAGCGATTTAACAACTTCCTGGTTTTTCTGCTGTATAATCACGGCTCCGCATCGCACTGGCATTTATTCAGCAATAGGCAAGTGTAGCGCTGCTGTGAAGGGACCTGGTGCACTGTAGCTGCTGCTCTTGTCTTTGGGGTGATGTCACCTGTCTTGCTGAAGTGGGCCAGTGTCGAACCGCATACTGCTGGCAGCTTCACGGGTACCCTGTTGCCGACGTAAAGAGTCCCCAGCTAAGGTTAGGGACCCAAACACTGCCATGTGTCCTTGGCCGGGTTCCAGCTCAACCATAGTGCGCTACCATTTCATCCTTTCCTCCCCGGGATATGGCATACAATAACCTACTTGGAGATTCCCTCCCCTTCTAATCCAATACAATAAATTTATCTACTGCATTGAACAGAAACCTGCCTTTAAATATTATTGAGAGTTTGCTAAGAAACCATGGGAGAATTTAGAATAACATGGGAGAATTTGGCTGCCCTGCCTTCTTCAAGATGGCCACAGACAGAGAATCTAAAAAATTTAATTACAAAGCTTCACCTACTTTAATTAAACTATTTCCAACAAGGAGTTACACAAATAAGTGATTCTAATTACATATGTTATCCATTAAAATTGTGAAGCTATTGTTCGATATATATGCCACTGTCGTTGGACTTAGACAAATCTCGCTCTATATCTTGCAAAGTGGTTGGTTGGTTACCAACACTCCCCACAAGGTAACCTTGGCCTCCGGAGTAACCTCGCCCCACCACGTGATGACCGGACACATTACTCAGCCGGAGGCACCCAGAGGGCAGTGCCCAATACTTCCAATGGTAGTGTGATAGTGATGTTGGCGGTGAGGCGAGAGGACCTGCAGTTTATACCATGGACTCCGAACTACGTTGGGCATAGGGGACACTTCACATATGCTAGACAGAGGTGAAGGCGTGGATAGGGCCGACTTAAAATCGCCAACCCCAGAGCCGGCAATCAAACTCGGGATCCTTAGCATGGGAACCGCGAACGAAACCACTGCGCTACCCCAGCGCCCTATTGCAAAGTTGAGCCAAATAATTAAATCACATCCGTTCGTAATCGTTTGTTACGCAAAGGTCCTAATATAATTTTAAATACGCGCTGAACATTTAGGTCAACTAACTGTTGCATATTGCCACAAACACGAACAAACATAAAAGTGCATATTTTATTCTACCTTGCTCTTGTTCGTACATAAAGTCATGCACATTTCGTAATATTATAAAACATGAAATTCTGGCCCCTAATTATGAATATTCGTACCGTGGGCAAATGCTAAAAAATCTATAGAAACAGAGTAGAAAGATCGTGTGGGCTCTAAATTGGCCTTAACGGCACGTAGAGCGAGCCATACAGCAGAAGAAAGTTTCACCTCGACACCAAAACGCTAAGTTACATTAGACTCAGCCCACCGTGACGACGCAACTATGTGATCCTCTCTACCCCCAACTCTCCACCAGGGTTGCACGCGAAAGAAGCATAAAACACATCAGTGAAAGTAACGAACCTCCTCACCCCGCCCGCGTTCTTAGGTAGGAGCCTTTGTTGGAAGACGAGGTCAATCCATGCAGTTCAATTTCTCCTTCTCCCGTTTTCCTAAACCCCTTCCCACACTGCAGGCAGTTTGGGTTAAAGCTGAGGAGTTGAACCTTGTAATCCAGCACGCAGCAGGGATGAGTGGACAGGATGAGGCTTTCGATATGGGCGGTGGACACGGAATCCCCAATGACGTTGTGCTATAGGGCAGAGCTGTATATACACCAAGCTAAACAATCCGTCGCGCCCTGGCAAATCCCAATCCCTACTGTTCTTTAAGGGGCAGACACAGGGGCGTCCATAAGCAGACTAGGAGTGTCATCCCGTACTTTAGGACTACGTAACTAAAAACAATTTAATTACGGATCGAAGTTAACACAAGAAATTTGATAAGTAGTTTAAGTGATAACGAATAAATAGGGCTTGAGGATATTAAGTTGTATAAAAAGGACCTATAATACTAAAAGTATCCCAGAGGGAACAAAGAGATTGAAAAAAATGACATAAATGGATACTGACAAATTAATAAATTATGTTTCAATTAGATATTTAATGAAGGAATTTGAAAGTACAACATTCAAGTGATATACAACAAATAGAGCGAGAAAAACTACATGAAAGAAATGCTTCTTCTGATTCAGCAAGCAGCAATGGACTTTCTGGAGAAAGAAACTGAAACAGATATTGTGACTTTGTGGGTTCGTAAAGTCCAGGCTGCAGAAACTAAAAACGCTCTTTATTTCCGTAGAAAGGCTCTGTTTGTTCACCTCTTTGCAGCAAGCTGACGTAACATAAACCAGCACAATCTCTCGTCACTTCTGCAGACGTAAATAAACAAATGAGTTCACTTTCAAATCACAACTGCAGGCGCGCAATTATCAGTTCCGATTACCACTGCCCACCCAACGTACCGAGGCTTCCAGAACTTTGTGGAATGTTCTCCAACAATCAAGACGGAACTAGAAAGGCGAACCTTCCAGTTATCTATTTTTTTCTTCTAATTTACGTCCTACAACTTTAAGTCATAACGGACGATGAATGAAATGGGTGAAATGATGCTCAAATCAGTCCGGGGTCCATGGAGCTTAGAGTTACCCAGCATTCATCTTTCAGGATAAGACAAACCCCGGGAAAAACCTTATTCAAGTAACTTACCCTGACCGAGATTCGAACTCGGGACCTCTTGAACGTGAGGCAGACACGCTACCATCTACGCTAACGAGGCGGGCTCCAGTTATCTATCTTTATCTGTTTCGGCTAGCCTTTTATCTCCGCGTTGCCCTATCTGTCCCTTTGTGCGCGCCGGCCCTGCTATCGCAATAATGGCTCGCGACAATATAATTTAATCAATTATGCTTGGCTTTACCACCCTCGGGTTATAGAAATTCAACTTTAGAAAGCTTACCGCATTTGGCATTATAGTATATCACAACAGCCATTTTTAAATTCTTAGGTGTAAAGGATCGTCGCTTTACTGACATCACGTTGTAAAATCATTGAAAAACCTTTCTCCACAACAACGGATGTCATTGGTGCATACTTGAAACGAGCAAATCTTATGGAGAAAATTAACGGGACATTTAGAGAGGGTTTACGAGATTCCTGCTGGTACTATGCTATTGACTTGAATACAGAAAGGTACCTCTCACCTATTACCTGCTGTAACCAGTAATAGTTAAAAAAAATTAGAATTTATGCTTGACTATGTTGAATGGGAAAAAGATTAGGAAAAGGAACAGGATAAGTTAAAGATGAAAAAAGAAAGTTAAGGGAAACAAAACGCTATAAAGTACACCTATAAATATAAATAGGTAAACAGACAAATTAAACAAATAAAATTCTTCTTTTTCTGGCCTATCGTAGCCATAATTAGCATATATTATGTTGGGCATCAATTTCAGACACTAGAGAAAAAAGGACCTTTGCTCAGCTTCCTACCCCTACCAATAACACTCTAATACTGATACATAAATTGTGAAGTTACGGAAGAACAAAGGCTTAATAATACTGGTAAAATTCATCGTTGGATAGAACTCACCGCTAGTAATGTTAGAAACATAAATCAGTGAATAGCTGTGGTAACGGATATGTAGTTAAAACTAGGACGGATAGTGTAACTAGAGTAAAAAGGCATAAGTTACACACATGGATTGAGTGAACAGTAAGAATAAATTCCCTTAAAATAGATATAATATTAATTTATTGAAAATAAAAATGCCAGTGGTTAGTTTAAGAGTTACAAGTAGATGACTAATACAATGTTCAGTTGAGAGGCTTAGCACCTCAACCAATAGAATATTTTATAATTATACCCCCGAGAGAGAGGCATGAATGAGAGGATACTAAGGGTGACTAGACCGAGGAGAGACGACAGCAAAAGGCAGGGTCGTCAACAGCTATAGACTGAAAATTCTTAGTGGTGACTCGTCCAATTGGCATCCCTCTCCCTCTTTCACATCCCCTGACGGGCTCGATGGGGAAGACGAGGGTTTAGAGAGACCAAACCCTCTGCCATACATGCTGAAACTCTCTCCAGATCTTGTAATTTTCAAATACGCTACCAGTTTGAAAGGCGAAGTGAAATAAGAAGTGAAGTTGATATAGAAATTATGAATCTGTTGAAAAAATTAATGCTTATAATAAAATCAAATGAGAATACTTTGTACATTCTTTAAATGATACGGGGTTTTAGGTTTAGCAGGGAATTACGAGTACACTTTGTTTCGGGATCAGATGTCATTGAGTAAGATAATTAGCAAGGGCTGGCTGTCGGCTAGTTCGGAGAAATTAGGTTAGGCAAAGTCACCATCCAAAGTTGCCAGATAAGGGATGGCAGGCTATTTCGGAATTCGTGGAATATGTGAGAGCATTTCTGAGAAATTTGAAAGAGACTTTCGGATGGGAAGCAGAAAATTACAGTAATATAGAAGTGAAGTGGCAACATCGTATTAACCGCTAGTAGTGAGAGTGTTAGGGTGATTACCAAAATGGGAGGTTATTAGGAGAATTTTGGTAGCTGAGCAGAATAATCTAGGCAGAATCTTGGGCACTTATGGACTGGTCGTCAATGAATGAGTTGTCATATCCTGCCTCAATGACAGATTCATTGAATTATGCAATTGTATAAGATTCAAATACATTAACTCTAGTTTCTATTTGTCGGCAAATTCTCCATATAAGTGAATACTTAAAAAGCTATTAAACGTTTCAAACTATTATTCCGGTGTCATCCTTACTTTTATTACACACCCATGCGTACTCTGAGATAGGAATCTGCTCGAGATTGAAGCAAGATTACAGCTACAACTTGGCGCAGCCTCAGGCAGCCATACCGCTTCAAACTGGCGCAGCATCATCGTGAGGCAGAATAATACTGCTTCAACCTGGAGCAAAATCGCCCAGGCTGACAATCAACTTCAGAGTGAAATGGAAGAAAAAGGAATCCAGGAGAAGTAATTATGCTTCTCAATATTCGACTAGCGACCGAGAAAGACCCGAGAAATCCCATAGGTCAGGAAGGCCGACCAGGGAATCAAACACACAACCTCCCGAAACCGGGCCACAGACGCTACCACTTGAGCCGTCCTTACCAGCTACAAGCAGAGGACTAGGGTGGAAACTTAACTGACAACCAACTGACTTAACTACTGGTTTCCAATAGCTTTGGAAGTATATGGGGAAAATTAGTCCACGTTTATGTTATTTATTTATATATTATTTTATGCAATTTTTTATTTTAGACTTAATATATGATTGTAAATTAATGGAAGTAACTAGATAATTTCGCAGGGCACTCGGCACGGCAACCAGGTTTGGCTTATTGTTCCCACGACTCCAAGTGAGTCGGAGGAAGGATGAGGCGAGAGGAGATAGAGGGCGGCTGTCCCAAAGAACCATGACAGTGCAGAGGGTAGGGTCCGTGTATTTTACTAGGATGGAAACTTCCCCCGGTAGGTCAGGACAAAGGATGTCACAGCCTACGGTGGTTCGTAAACAGTCCTGCCTAGGTCAGGAGACCGACAACAGTCCTACCGGAGGAGGAGGTGGTTTACTCACAGCATATCATCCGCCATACACTGCCAACTTCTACCCTGAAAGAGACTCCCAGATGAGAGGTGAAGTGAAATGATAATGGAGATGAAATAGAAGGACAAGAAATTGATGGATGTAATTAACTCACCCAGCATTCACCTGGTGACCCAGAAAATCCCCCGAAAATATCCGTGGGTCAGGTAAGTCAGCCACGGGAATCGAGCCAGAGACTCCCGAATGTGGGCCACAGACCTAACTGCCTGAGCCATCCAGCTCTGCAGCTGTATGGATTTTGAAGGATAATTCATAAATACCACTTAAAATAATATGTTATAAATTTTAGCGCTAAGAATTTTGTTCATGTTATAGATATACAGTAATTGGTAAGGAAACCCTAGACCAAGCACTCCACGTAATGTTTGTCCTTATCTCAGCATTTTCTTTGCTCCTGAGCCTGAAACTGACTTAAGTTTATGGGTTAATTTTTAATGCAAGACTTTGAACGTTAAACTAATGCAGTATGGTTTTATTCACGGGCTTGTAGCTAAATATGTATTTCAGCTCCACAGGATAAATGTTTCCTTGCTTCTAATTCACCAAACATATAATACTTACCTTTACTCATAGGCCAATGAATCGCTCAAAGGCTCATAGGCACAGGGCTGGTGTGGAATATATCTGGTAAGGTATTTCTGTCAAAATTAAATAAAGAAAAACACTCTGCTGTAAGAAAAACTAAATACTTCGGCTCATGTGCATTCGCTCTATTGCATCTCGTATTTACCACTGAAACCACCTAGTGAGAAACACACGTATCTGTAACATTTGTTGTAAAAATCTGCCCCCCCGCTCCCCGCAGAAGTACAGGATTTTAAAAACTGGAGACCCAATAAATCAAAATGGTTTATACTGAAAATGGGTGTAATGTACTTCAGAAACACACAATAATATTACTTTATTTAATTAGGTATCTATCATAAAATTACTGATTATTTTATTAATGAACCTAATATAAAATTAGTCCTCTTAAATGGTGTAACATACAAGCACAATTTTGAAATGGAAACATTAGCTCTACTACCAAAACCTAGATTTGATTTTTTTAAAAGGCTCTGAGATTTCAGTTACTAAATAGCTAGGAGGTATAGTCGTAAGTTCATCAACACTTGTAGCCACAGTCTTTTAAGACGAAGGTCCATGGGTAGAATCTCGCTAGCACTGTCCCCTCCAGCCGGTTTTTAAATTTCTCCGCTGTCTTCATTAATGGCAAATGCTGGAGAAGTACCCTAACTTTTAGTCTGAAATGTTTCATCTCAAAGCTTCCACTCACATTGTTATTTCATTTTATGTTTCATCCGTGTCCGTGGTGAAAATTTGGTAAAAAGGGCACTAAACAGTGCTGCAATAGGCATATCTTTACTTGAATCTAGAAGCGAAACCATCATACCGTCTCCCATAGAAGCTATCCATCACAAGAAGGACAGCTTTGGCAAGATGTACTGTATTTAAACCATTCTCAATCAGCCTACTCTCAATTATACGTGTTTTAAGCTTTCTCAGCTTCTTTGCATTATTGCAAAAAGTAACAAATTATATTGATTGGTCTATGAATACGGTACAGATATTGTAGCTTCAGAAAATAACATGACTGATATTATTGAAATCTGTATATTGCATAATTGCAAACATTTATGGGCTGTTAGTTAATCCGATGTAACGTATGTACCATTAGCCGTATTTTAAGAACAGGCTATGTGGCTTAATCTTATTGGCTGTTATTATAAGATAGAAACCTTTTTATATCCCGGTTATAGCTTGTTTTATAGCAAAGGTTTCCGAATATAACTTGTCATCTGTTGCTCTTTAAAAACTGTAACATGTAGTAAACCTAAGGATATACCCTCGTTTCGATATTTTTGCAAGTAATGAAGCATACTTTTGATAGGTTCTTTGCCTTTCTATTTACTCTGAGAAGTATTAAGGGAAATGGATTTAAGGTAAAGCGTGATACTCGTAATTAGGAAGTAACGGATTCGATTCCCTTCTGGATTCCCAGTGTCGGCAGACGAACGCTGGGGTTGGTTCCTATTTCACCATGGCTTTCCTGTGTGACGCCTTCTATACCAATCATTTCCTTCGTCATCATCAGCTTCAGGGTTGAGGAACCAGGCACCCCGTTTGGACTGTGGCGACTGGGCGATGGTGGTGAGGTTTATGAAGGTTCTTGCTTGGCACAGGCCGGACTGCTTGCGAGTGGCCCTCTGAGTGACTTCCCTTGTATCCCGGAGACCTCGCGACTCGTGGACAGACTTGGAAGACGTAGAATGGCTGCAGTCTAGAGTTATCAGGTGCCCTGTCCTTGCAGGTACACGTCGTCTCCTGGATCTGATCGCCCATGCGATCGCCTCCCAAGGGTCACGTTAGAAACGCAATGGGTCACTTTAGTCTACGTTTGGTCTTCTGAGCCGGTTTTGGGGAACCCTCTACATTTTTCTCTGGAAAACAGTGTAATTGCAAGCATCAAAACACATACTCTTTTCCTTTCGTTCTCTAGCCAGGTGAGACAAAGAGGGAAAAGGAGCTGGTGGGAAACGGAAGATCAAAGAGTGTGGCAATGAGAAAGAAGGAGAAACATTGGGAGAGAGGGAAAGCGCTGGACATATGAAGGAATCTCTCCAGTTAACACAAAATAGCGAGCAGAACTGCCGGTTCTAATATCACTAAAACCAAGTGCAACAACTTAAGCTCATTTTTAAGCCAAAAAGTTTAGAGTTACCTGCATTATACTGCAAGGGGTAGCCAGTTCCCATATCTAGTTTTATGATTATAATTAAGAAAAAGTTTCATAATATTACATTTCCTTTGCTAACATATGAAATTACGAAGAAAAAATCCTGAAATATTACAAAATATAGAATTTAATGCTAAATAATTTAAAGACCTAGACTAAGTTCACTCCAAAAAATAAAAAGGGGTCGATACATTTCTACCCATATTTCATAACAACATACTAAGTGAAATATAACAAACGTCGTCTAAAACAAACACACGTCTACATTAACAATGCTGTAAATTTTTTTGATAATATCCCTGTTACTGGTGTGCCTGGATTTCGCCCTACAGGAGTTCTTTCACGTGCCAGTAAGTGTGCTGACATGAGGCTATCTCTTTTAAACACAGGAAAAAGCCATCGGTCTGGGCCTGGTTGAAATTCTCAATCTTGGTATTAGTAGGTCTCTGACTTGCTAAATAAGCTATGCATGGCATTAGGTTAGTGACGGAAATAATTGAACTCACGAAATAGGACCTGTTTTTTAAAGTAAGTGAGCTATAATCAATTAACTGATTCATATATGGCAAATTAAGGTTTAAAAATGGAAATAGTCACTGTAAACAGCTTAAATTTGGAAGAAAGAAATAGAATATAACGATTATTTTATTCTAGCTTAATCCTATTTACAGATTTGCATATCACCAAGCGCATTGCTTTACAAAAAAGAGAGCTCTTCACTACGAGAAGGAATTTAATTTGCTATATGGCACTACATAGAGGAAATGTTATTTTTTTCAAATGCATTTGACTTTAGGAATGAAGGGTGCCCCAGATGAAATTTCTGTAAAGAGCATCTTGGAGCTTTTAAATATATTTCACAGAAAATTTCTCAAATAGAATCTCTGCAAAATCTGGTTCACTGCTAACAGAAAATATTCTAAAACTTAAAATTTAAGAGCCTTACAAAGTATGAAACAACATGAACATCTTCTTAAAATATGAACATATTAGTCAAATACGATAGCTTTTTTGGAATGCTTCGAATTCTGCACTCCGCAAAACCTACATTTACTTTTATTTTTTTCCGTAGTGATAGCAAGCAACATTTGGTATATAAAACTTCAAGTTCTTCTTGCCCTTATTTATAAGCAACTTTTAGTTCCCGAATATTATAATTAGCCACTCATATTGTTACTTTCTCTTTGACTAACTTTCCTTAACACTGAATGAAACAAAGTAGGAAAATCGTATAAGCCTTGGAAAACTTATTGTCTTAGCCCGGACTCGAATCAGGGACCCTCGGCTTTCCATACCGATACCCTAAAACTGAAATAGTATGTCGAGATATCTGTGAATGCTCTAAGCTTTGAGGCAGCTTTCAAAAGCCTTTTAAGAACAAATAGCTTACAGAGGTGAACATGGACGTTCGAGTGTGTAGAATCGTACCGATATAATGTGCAGTGAAAATGTTGGTGAGGAAATATAAACCGCTTCCCTTAAGTCCATCCTCACCCCTTACCAGTTTCCAACGCTCCACTTATTTCTTTGTTCTGACCCCCTCTTCATTGCGAAGTCTAAAACTGAACTGTTTTCACAGATTAATTTTTGATGCTGAACTTGACTCTTTAAAACAGTAGGAGTCGCATTCTTCCAGGAACTGGTGTGAAAAGTGCCGAAGTATGTCCTTCAGCCACGCAAGTAATTATAATTGTTATATTACTTAATGCATAACTGTAGCAATAAATGTGTTTTCTTCGACGGTATACCAAAAGTGTTCATTTGCAAAATTTAAGGATTTATATACGACATAAAACAATGTGATAAAACTTTAGCTAATGCACCAGATTTTAAACGATAGCCTTAACTGACAGCTTACTTGACAATTTTGTTACAAGGCTTCAAAGATTGCAGAAAACTTAAATAATAAATATATTCTTTATTATACTTGGCAAAGAATCTGAGGGTTAACATTTGATTTAATTTAAATAATGTACTCCCTTTAATAGAGAAAAACTATTTCTAGCACATATTATTCATCGCATATGTGCTATGGCATATATGACAGCGTTGGCGTTTTGATTCATACGTCTAATAGAGCTAAAGCCATGTTAAATTCTGTAACAAAACTTTCAAAATATTAACAAAGCTCGTGCTTAGTATATAACTCTTTCAGAACTTTTTGAAACGTTCAGTATAGTATATTAAATGGATGAGAGGTGAGATTACCATTGGTGTGGGTTAAGAAATAAAAGCGCAGGTTTCAATCTTATGTTGTAGCCCAGGTTAATTCCTCCTCTTTTCTATCTCACTTAGAAAAATACAGTCAGAGAAACACTCTCAGAATCCACTACAAGGAAAAATTATGTTTACGGTACATCTGTAAAGGTTTGAGCAGAATTCTTTCTGACATAGGCGACTCACATACGATTGGCTCTCAGTAGAAGAAACTACGGACAATATGGGGCGCAACATAGCACATTTAATTGTTGGGAAGTTGAATTCTGATACTTCACAGTAGCATATCTGGTTTGTTGCAGACAACTGGCCAGAACCAACTCTCAGACGACAGTAATTTGGTTAGTGATGGTCTCAAGCTATTTACTCAAACGTTTTTGATGAGAATAAAATATTAGAATATGCTCTGACGAAGCAACATACATTATTGCTGCAGTGCAGTTGATTTAAGTTCTTTTTACCCCACACATGGAGTTAACCGTGTCACACAGCATATCAGACAACAGGATCCAAATGTCAACAAACTGATTTCTACAGGGGAAAAATTTCAAGATGTCCGTGAGATACTGCCCAAATTTTCTCTGCCTCTCGAACCTGTATTTTCCCGCTGGGGGGCTTGCCTCAAAGCTGCAGAATACAACCATCACGTTAGTGAAGTGTAACACGTTCTAATTCTAGAAGACGTGTCTGCATGCACTGTGTCCGCAAAGCAAGTGATGGAAGATTGTGATATTCAGAGGGATCGATTATTTTTAAAGTCGCACTTTTACCTAAGTTCCTGCTTCTGTTTGAGATAAAATACAGGATGAACTGGAGAGCAGAGAAATGTAGGATTGAAGGACCTGATTAGTGCTTCGGATATCCTAGCAGGAAAAGGCATGGATGGAAAATGCAACATTCCTGTCCATCTGTATCGAAGTTAAAATAGGCACCTGTTACTTCTGTGGTTTTGGAGCTTTCACTTTCAGCTTACAAATTAAAGTTGAGTGACAACGGCACTGCTTGTTGGTTGAAAATATAGAAAAGCTATTAGTATTTTATTGTGAAGCTAATAATTACGGGCATTAATAGATAAATATTTGTAAAAAATATTAATTTTGTTCTTTTTGTGTAGTTAATGTTTATGTTCAAAACTTTTTTTCATATATAATTGCTTAAAACCTATAGTTAGCTATGTGCTTGTAATTCTAGTAATTAATTGATAGTAATTCTAGTGATTCTTCTTGTAATTCAAATGAATCGAAGAGGGAGAATTCCAAATGATTAAATTCAAAAGGCAGAATTCCCGATTTCAAACATGTTTTTAAAGAATATTATTTTTAAGGAAAACATATTTTTAAGTCACGTAAAAAATTAAGCTAGTTACAGTGAAAGGACAAATACTATACAAATATAATTATTTGAGTAATATTTTTAAAATTTACATTTTTGTTTTTAGAGACTATTTCTTACATTATAAAATCAATTTGGGCACCTAAAATTATATTTTAACAACCTAAAAATCCGAACTAGAAATTTAGGTAAGAGTGATATGTTTAGTTACACTGGTCGTACGCCAGAAGAGAAATGTTGGTTCACAAACTATGAAGTGATGTTCTACAGAGTGCGTCTTGGTGCCGACAAATGCCGCTGCCTGTGATAGGTATAGTTTACTGTGAAGGAGTGGTATATATTTACAGACTTGGGTAACAAGTTATGGTTGTAATTTTCAGCAGTTGGCTAAATTGAATGGATCTTCATTACCTGAAGGTAATTGTCAGTCACAAAGAAAATTGAGAAAATAAACAAAGATGAAATATTTATGTTGAATCTTGAAGCAGATTGTATGTCTCCAAACGAGATTAATAATCAATGGAGCCTTATCTCAGCTTTGCTTGTGTCGACCACAAGTACTTAGCCAAACTCCTGAGTCACAGTATTCACCTAATTTTTAAACATTAACTATCACTCCAATATAGCGTATACATCTTATATTGACCAAGAAATGTGAAATTTCTGTAAAAGATCAATTGAAGTTTGGAACAGAAGGAAAATAAACCTTTGTACTCAAAATTATTTTCAAGAAACATTTCAGAAATTCGTTAATGGATTCATTACACAAAGAGAGAAGAAAGGTGTAACATTTCTTTTACTTTGGCCTCAAAAAATCAATATTACTGATTTATTTGTTATTCCTTTGATATAATTGGTTTGTTTTATTTATTTTATTTATATATTCATTTATTTAATAACACATCATAATGAAAAGCGTGTGGTTAAGATCACGTGAACCAATGAGAAATTATTGAATTGCTAGAGCAACGGCAACTTCAATAATTTCAGATTAGCCAGAGTTAGTGTCTTTCTGTATATGGAAGCCTTCGGGTTAAGAAGCAAATCCTTGTCAGGGTGAAAGAACACCATTTCAAGTCAATATTGTGAAGGAAACCAACCTTTATGAAGTTATTCATTCAAATATGCAACAACGTGTTTTGTACATTTTCAACCTGATCTAAAAATCAATATGTTTAATGAGGAATTGAATAGTTCATTTCCTTACGGTAAAACATTTCCGAAGGATATCGGTCCCACACCATGACATGAGATATGTCATCTTTGTGCGTCGGCTATTGCAGCAAAGCATTGCAGAATAAGAAAATTGACTCAACAACAGGAGGCAGAATTACATCATCCAATCTGAAATTTGGTTCCAAATAGACTCCCAACTTGTGGTATCGAAATAATCGCATGTGACCGCGTTTCATCAATCCATTCAAAAACCTGTTCCAAAAGTCATAAAACATATCTTTCAAAGATCACTTTCCTGACTATTAGCAAACGTTAACGTTCAACATCCTTCCAGGTCCAATCTAACAACACCATGTGAGGACTCGCTCATCAAGAACAGTGCTGCTAAAATGTGCTAGAGTAACTCGTACCCAAACCGTTACTTACAGGGGCACATCTTCATGAAAGAAACGTGGAATTGTGAGCTGGATAAATTCCCTGTATAGAGCACTTGAAAGACGTGGAGGGAGAAAATATGCACCAACGAGATTCACGTACAATTGCAGCCCGGATATAAATCCAAAAATGTTGCTGATGTACAGCCTTAGCTACAGCATGAGGATTAACAGCTGCCCACGATGCGCGACGTGGAAAATTTTAATTAAACATATTACCGACATTGTCTCCTCTGAAAACTAAACTGTCGAAACAACGGACCGGGAGTTAGCACTAGACAACAAAGGCAGAAGCTGTCCCCTTTTAGAGTAATGAGAAGAGCGCTTCAGGCGCATATTGTGAGTTTTATATGTTGTCGATTTATGACTATAGGTCTTCACAAAGATATAAAAAGTGATGGTAAATATACTTTCATGAACTTTTTTGCTTTTTGATGTGACGGATTTATTCCCAAAGCTTGTAAAATGTTTGAATAATCCTATATAAAAGAAGAAATAAGGCTCAACTGAAAGATTGTGTGGTGAGTATCAGTGCTAGGCATATGGCGCGGAGGCTTGCTCCAAGAAGTTCGTATTTTACTTGGGCGCCAGCGCCGTTCTCTTTGGGAAGTTCCTGTACTGCGAAATGTAATGAAACAAAAGTTCTTTAGGTTCTTCGCTCCTTATTGTGCACAATTGTCTGTGGCAGATAACCTCCTTAATACCTTAATACCTAGGTACTTCCCACACAAATCCAAAGATACTTATTAAAATCGTACGCCTACAGGGCATTTATAAGAGGGGAAGAGAATGTCTAAACGTGCTGACAGTAATTAAATACAAACATCAAAACAGTCAAGCAGATCAACACTGAATGAAAAAAAAAAAACGGTTGGGAAGGGTGCGCATATATGAGCAACTTATTTAGATAGGTTCCACTATAATTTGTTGGATTGATATTGTGTCAGTACACACTGCAGCTGCTGTTTACCTTGCTGAAAAGAATCAATTAAATGTGAGAAATGTCTGCACATCATTAGTATAGTTGGTCATGAAAGTCTATAAATAATAACAAATCATCTTAACAACTTCATCGCAATAAAATACCACAGGCAGAGCATACTCTCGACAACAAGATGGTGTCGGTGAAAATATTGCTTCTTTTATTGTTTCTGTAACAACATATCCCTAATGGAGAACAATTTTATAGCTATTCGTATCCAATTATAATGTTTAACATGTTTAAAAACTCCGTTTGCTTTCCCTTAAATATCATAAACGGAATAAGATTATTAAAACACGGCCTTGAATTTGCCTGAGGCGTTTATCAATATTCCGAAAAACCTAGTGTGATTTTTAATTTATTTATTGGAATGCCATATAATTTAAGTGACCGCACAGAGCTACCCGCCTTTTAAACGTTATCAACCACTTCTTCTGCTGTATAGATCTTGTACACACAACGAAGTGTGTGCTGAAGCAATTACCTTTAAACGCTTAATTTAAACTTATATCAGATAGAAAAATAAGAATTTGTTTAAGAGTGGGTTACGAAAGTAGTATAAATGCATTGACTTTCTCTTGTAAACAGGTACTATATAACAGTGATAGCTTTATTTACACTGATTGTCCGCCAGAAAGAAATGTTAGTTCACAAAGAATGGAGCGTTCTTTTACAGAGTGCGCCCTGATGCCGAGATATGGCGCCGCTGTCATATGCTTTGCCGTGAAGGACTGGTTTTAATATTTAAAGACCTGGGTAACGATTTGTAGTTGTGAATTTAAGCAGTTCGTTAAATTTAATGGTTTTCCATTTCCTGAAGGTAACCAGCAGTTACAGTGAAAAATGAGACAATAGACAAATATGAACTATTTATGTGATACAGAAGTTGTCTGCAGAAAGTATTTATTCTGAGATTTCGCAACTGTGTCCATTGGTGGTTATTTTACTCGTAAAGACTTAAGTTTCTTGTATGTTGTATCAAATTATAATGATAAGTACACTTGGTAAGTATTTACTAATCTCAAAAAAGGCTGCAGTCACGCTGCTGTCAGTC
Source organism: Mantis religiosa (assembly GCA_030765055.1). Lineage (NCBI taxonomy): Eukaryota > Metazoa > Arthropoda > Insecta > Mantodea > Mantidae > Mantis > Mantis religiosa. The sequence continues at coordinate 52,678,690 of CM060950.1, read as the reverse complement.
CCCATGTATAAATTGTTCATGGGTAGGTATTTTTGGCAATTTAAAAGAGAACATGGCTTGTCCGTCTCTCAGTACAGTCTTTGTTCCTTATCAGATATCGAGCAACCGAATAACGAATTCTCGGTTAAGATATAGTGCAAAAATATAAAAATTCAATGCCAATGCCGGAATTTAAACCAGGGTCCTCGCGGTCCCCATCCGCTCTATCTATCCAAAGCCCAGAAGACACACGAGGCTGGAATAGCTACAAATTAAGAATAAACATTGCCTTAGCCAGCAGTTTTCGTGTTCTCTTTACCTTGCCAGTTCTACAGAGATGGAAGATATGTCTGGCACTTTCTCATTGAATCCACCTAGCAAGTGGTGTGAGATACACATACGGATGCTGACAGCGAAGTACGTTCAATATTCCAGCATGTGTGTAAAAACGTATTCAATGATTATCGCATGGTAGCGTAAACTGAACCTTAAAATCTTGAAATAGAGAACTGTTTGCTTACGTAGCTATCGCTCATATATCTACAAAACAATATGGCACAACTCAGATGCTTTCTACGAAAGAATGGCGTCAACTACAGTGACACAAAATAGTGATGTTTCAACCATTTTGAAATGACAACGACGGATGTACACTTTCCTGGATGTCAGGGACTCGCAAAGGGATTACAAGGAATCGCAGAGAATATCAAACTTCCTGTTTATGTCTTACTTCTGTAAACGACGTTTACTTAATAGTGAACCCTTTCACTGTTTATTTATAAACAGTTGAAATACCTTATTGAACAGCATTTATTAGAATCGCTGCCTAGTTATATCAATTCTGTAACGCATTTCTGGTCATAAAGGGCATCCAAAACTCCACGTATATGAACGTAGTTGTTAAAATATCAATACACTTTTGTTTCTAATACTTGTAACGAATAGCCTCTTATTTACATTCGATGGGAGTTCGGCAACCGCCACAATAGTACTGTGTTCATGGTAAGTGCTCGCGACTTTCTTCTGTGTGTGTAAACTATAACCTGTACATACCAGGAGGACCAATTGTCCCGTCTTTCGTGTAATTAGATATCCTTTCGTGCGTTAAAGCAGATGCAGACAGCAATTTGGAAATTCCAGTTAAACGCACGTCAATGGTGTGAGCAAACTACACACGTTAGTTCAATCTTGGGAACTGACATTTCGCGTTCAGAACAGAACACGGTCCACTCACGCCACTATTGTGATTTGAATTGTTTCATTGTGCAACTCCTTTAACGCACGAAAAGAAGAAGGACAAGGTAGTTGGGCCAACTATATCATCATACTACTGAAATTTTTAACGTACCTTTAAGGTATACAAGTTAATGTAATTTTTTCACATATCAGTTTATTTCAGGAACTAAAGAAGAACCCATTGTCGACCGTATGAAAGGAAATAAAGATATATACATATAGCATGAGAAAGTCTGTTCTAAGCACCAGATTTCAATTGTCAGACGTGACAGTAGAAGTTGGCTACTATTATTCTTATAGGGTGTCCCACGTAAAAATACATAAAATTAAAGGCTTTAACTAGTAAGATATAAATCAAAGGAATTACTGTTGAACGTTTGAAATTTCAAGGTGCAATGGGATTAGCACCAACCGTCTGTGCTGTTGATGCTAAAATATTGAATCGCGAAAACATTTGTACGATCATAACTGTATGGGCTTAAATGTACGTACGTTCAGTGATTAAAGGTTTGATACTACTTTTGTTCTTGAATACGGGAACATGAATTATTACTTGGAGAAGTACTTAGTGGACCAATCTTGAAGCAGTGCGTAAGCCTCCAAGCGAGAGGAGTAAGTAATGGTGCCCTATCTCAGATTCCCTTGTGTAAACCACAAAATCTTAGCTAAACTTCTGAGTCAAACGAAGTTTTCATCTACTTTTTTAACATAATCTGTCACTCCAATATAGGATATAATTATTCTATTCACAACGAAATGTAAAATTTCTGTAAAAGCTCAACTGAAAGTAAGAATAGCAGCAACAGAAACCTTTGTGCCCAAATTATTTTCAAAAAGCGTTTTCATAATTCAGTCATGGATACCTTACGTACAGAAATAATAAAGTAACTGTTTTGCTTACGGCTAGACAAATAAACATTATTGATATATTTGATATATCTTTGATATTATTTATTTGATTTACCTTATGTGTATTGCATCCAACCCCGAAAAGGAGTTCGGTACTAGGTGCCTTCAGAGATGGGCTACTCGGAGAGGGTACTTAAGGTAACCGCCATCTGGACGAGAAAGGTTTATTAACACCAAGTTTGTATATAAGTCAGGTTTATTAAATGAATAGATACACAAGGTCTGAGGGCGGACTTGGCATAATGAAAAACACACAAACTTACCTTAAAATTCATTGTAGACTCTAAGAGGTGCTGATTCAGCCCTTGCGATGATGAAGTAACGACTTTGTTAACTGACCACAGACACTTATTAACTCACTATTGACTGCTCATCTTGTACACATCAACTGCCCCAACTGTTCCGTTGGCCTACATAGGTCCAACATAAATACTTTTTTCTGAAACCTAAGTGTTCTATTACTACAAATTCCAGGCTTGATCGGCCGCGCCGTGGCTCAGTGGTTAGACCGCTTGGCTCTCACCAAGGCGGTCCGGGTTCGATCCCTGGTGAACGCAAAGTGAGATTCGTGGTGGACAACACGGCGCCGGGGCGGGTTTTCTCGGGGACCTCCGGTTTTCCCCGCTATCTAATTCCACCGGTGCTCCATCTTCATCTCATGTATCATCAATGTCACCGCCTGCGGTGCCGTATGTAGTAAAATAGGGCGTAAAACACTACACATTTCATTTCCAGGCTTGATCTACTTTCTACACCTTTTGTCAAATGTCGTAACCTAGTCGATGGAGACTCGATTCCTACCATGGCCGTTACAATATATTAATTTAGCTGATAACATATAGTAATAAAAAGCAAGAGGCTAAAGATCAATGAACCAATGAGAAATTACTGAATTGCCAGAGAACCGGCAAATTCAATAATTTCAGGTTAGCCAGAGTTAGTGTCATTCTGTGCATGGGTATCTGCGGGTTCAAAAGCAAAGCTTTATCGGTGTGAAAGAACTTCAATTCAAGTTAATATTCTGAAGGAACCGACGTTTATGTAGTTATTCATTCGGATGTGTTAGAACGTGTACTCTTCAGTTATAGCCTGGTTTACAGATCAGTATGTTTAATAAAGGAATGGGATAGATTTATTCGATTACGGTAATACATTTCCGATGGATACCGTTCCGACACCACGCCATGACATGTATCATTTCCGTGCGTCGGCTGTTGCAGCGAAGTATAGCAGAATAAGAAACATTTCGAAATTTGGCTCAACAACAGGAGGCAGAATTACAGTATCCAATCAGATATTTGGTTCCAAATAGCTTCCCAGTTTGGGGCTTCTTGATAATCCATGCGGATGTGATTTCATCTCATCAATCCATTCAGAATCGTGATCCAAAGGTCATACAAACATAGGTTTCAAAGCTCATTTTAATGAACATTAATAAACTTTTATGTCCAGCATCCGTTTTGTTCCAATCCAACAACTCCATGTGAGGACACGCATCAAGAACAATGCTGCTAAAATGTCCTGTATCACCACCGTGCACAAATTACTTCTTCTCTGTTACTTACAATGGCACATCCTAATGTAGGAAGCCTGGAAGGGCAAAATATGGACGGACAAGATTCACGTGCTAATACAGTCCACATATTAATCCAAAACAGTTGCTGATGTACAGCTTGAACTGCAGCATCACCATTAACAATTGCGCACGTTGTGCACAGTGGAAAATTTGAAATAGACGTATTAGACACATAGCATTCTTAGAAACATAAACGAAAGACACAAACAATGAACCGTTACAAACTTCCGTTAGAAACCACAGGCAGAAGCTGTCCCCTTTTAGAGTAATGAGAACAACATTTCAAGCGCCTATTGTGAGCTTTATATGTTGAAAGAAAATAAACATTAGCCTTCAGTGATACCAAGAAAACAAAAGTAATAGGACATATATTTACATGTCTTTTTTCTCCTTTGTTGTGACGGAACCATTCCTAAATCTTGTAAAGATATGGTCGAATAATCCTATATAATGGATGAAGTAAAGCACAGCTGAAACGTTCAGTGGTGAACATCAGTGCTAGACATATGGCGCGGAAGCTTGCCCATGGAATTACGGCCAGGAGCCGTTCTCCTTTGGCGGTTCCTGTAGCAAGAAATGTAATGAAGCACAAGTCCTTTAGGTACTTCGCTCGTTATTGTGATCTATTATCTCTTTTACGTACACTTTTGTGTTTCCTTTACTTCATTACTGCCTCCGAAATACCTAGGTTCTTCAGAGAACCAATCTAAACACATTTATTAAAATTGTACGACTGCAAGGCTTTTATAAGAGGGGAGGAGAATGTACAAACATGCTGAAATATCAATTAAATACAAATAGCAAAAATGTCAAACAGATCAACACAACTCTTAAGGAAAGTAATATATCTACAACATTCGATTGCGAGAGGTGACCGTATATGAGGAGCTTTTCTAGCTAGGTTCCACTTTTGACCTCCATGAGCTGTTGGCTTGACGGTGTGTCAGTAGAGGATTAATAATAGTAACAGTAAATCAATAATCTTTATAGATATATGTTCCGTAATCCTGTTTAATGACGATTGAAAAATGTCGCAGTAAGCATAAAAGATTTGTAACGGAAAATCAATAATATTCATAGATATATCCTGCATTCTTGTTTCATGACAATGGAAAACTGTCGAGGTGAATATAGATTTGTAACGGAAAATAAAGAGTTATTCGGTATTCGCAATAGTGATGAGTGGAAGTGCAGAAGTGAGGAATTTTAATTAATTAACATAAATTATATATTAACTTTAAATAAGGTTTTATTTATGTGTTGGAGGCAAGCAACAGTGATTGATTAAGAAAGAAAGTTCGAGGAAAGAGTAATGAAAATTATGCAATTAAATAATATATTACGAAATCAGACTTTTATAAAATTTTATTTATGTCACTAGAAACAACACCTGAAAACAAGAGATCTAATGACTCTTATTTAATCATATTCAATTCAGACGGTACAATTAGCGACTTGAAGAAACTGAGCCGCACAAACTGACTACATGGGAAAGAATTGTGCTTCCAGCGAAGAGATACCACTACATATTGCGCCCGAACGTGTGGCTGATTAAGATGGACGGTAACAATCTCACAAAATGCTGCAGTCACACTGCTCTTCGTCCCAATGCATAGATTATTTATGGGTAGGTATATCTTGTAATTTGAAAAAGAACGTGGTTTGTCTGTATCTCAGCAGACTCCTAGTTCCTGCACAGGCTTTGGAGCAGCCAAATGCTGAAGTCCCGGTAAAGATAAAATGGACGGATACAAAAATTCAATGCCATTCAGGGATTTTAACCACGGTTCTGCCGGTCAATTCGCGCGCTATCTATTAAAACCGAATATAACGCACACGGTTGGAATAGCAAAAATAGCTACATCGTCCAATCAGAAATTTGGTTCCAAATAGTTTCCCAACTTAGGGCTTCGAGGAAATCCATGTGCATGTGACCGCGATTCATCAATGCATTCAAAAACTTGTTCCAAAGGTCATAGAAGCATAATCATTCGAAGCTCATTTTCCGGCTTCTTAGTAAACAGTAACGTTCAAAATCCTCCTAGGTCCAACATAACAACTCCAGTTGAGGAAACCCCCATCAACAATAGTGCTGCTAAAATGTGCTGTAGAACCACCGTGCACAAACAACCACTTTCTTATTACTTATAGGGGTAGGTATCCATGCAGGGGACGTAGAAATATATAGAGACGAGAGGAGATTCACGTGCAATTACAGTACAAATATTAATCCAAAACTGTTGCTGATGAACGGGCTGAACTGCAGCAATAGGATTAACAGCAGCCTATGCTGCGCGACGTGGAAAATTTTAATTAAAAGTATTAGAAACATAGTAAGTTAAGAAATGCAAACCACGAGACAAGCAATGGTCCGGTATTTTGCGTTAGAACAAATGGGAGAGGCTGTCCCATTTTTGAGCCTGATGAGACTGATGTTTCCGGCGTCTACTCTGAGCTTTATATGTTGAAAGTTTATCCACTTAAGCCTTCACTAATGCCAAGGAAACAATACTGATGGGACATATATTTCCATAAATTTATTGCTTTTTTGATGTAACGGAATCATTTCCAAAGGTTACAAAGGTGTTTTTTATAATCCTATATAATAGAAGAAATAAAGCTCAATTCAAAATTTCACTGCTCAATATGAGTACTAGACATATGGCATGGATGCTTGCTCCGGGAATTTCTTATCTTACGTCGAAGCCTGTTGCGTCCTCTGTACGCAACTCCTGCAGTGCAAAATGTATTGGAACACACGTTATTTTTTTTCTTATTTTACGTCCTTCAATATCCAGTCATATCGTACGATGAATGAAATGGCTGAAATGATGCTCAATGCGCCCGGGGTCCAAGGAGCTTAGAGCTACCCGACATTCGTCTTTCAGGATACGGGAAAACCACGTTAAAAGCCTTATCTAGGTAACTCACCCTGAGTGATATTCGAACTCGGGACCTACTGAACGCGAGGCAGACATGCTACCATATACGCTACTAAAGCGGGCGGAACACAAGTTCTTTGGTTACTTCGCTCCTTATAGTGATGTATTGTATTTGGCACATACTCTCCCGTGTTTCGTTTGCTTTATTAATTCAACCGAAATACCTAGTTACTTCTCACAGAAATCCAAATATTTTATGCCTGTTAGGAATTTATAAGAGGGGAAGAGGATGTCCAAAAGAGCTGAAATTCTAATTAAATACAAATAGCAAAACAGTCAGGCAGATCAACACTGAATGAAACAATATATCTGCAATATGCGGTTGCGAAAGTTGCGTACATATGTGCAGCTACTTTACGTAAGTAGCACTCTACCGCACTACAATTTGTTGGATTTATATTGTGTCACTACACTGTAGCTGCAGTTCTGCCTTGCTCAAAATAATCAATTAAATTTAAGAAATATCCCTCCATTATTACTAGAACTGGTCGTAAAATTCTATAATTAATTGGAAGCCATGTTAAGACCTTTACCGCAATAAGGAACCACAGCCAGAGCAATCTCTCGACAACAAGATAGTGTCTGTAAAACGACTGCTTCATTTTTGGATTCTGTATCAATATATCTACCGTAGAGGACGATTTATAATTAGCTGTACCCAATTATAATGCCTCACATGTTAAGAAGCTCTATCTGCTTTAACATAAATGTCATACAGGGAATAAGAATATCAAAACCCTGTCTTGCGTAGTGTGACTTTAAATTTATTTATTGGAATGCCATGCAATTTAAGTGACGGCACATCAGCGCCCTGCTTTTAAACGTTATCTACCACTTGTTCTCTACAGACCTTGTATACACAACGAGGTGTGTACTGAAGCAATTACTTGAAATTTTTTAACTTGCATGAGAAACTAAAGTAAGCATTCCTTTAGGAGTGGGTGCAAAACTTGTATGAGTGTATTGTCTTTCTATTAAAACAGATAATATATAAGAGCGATAGTTTAAGTTACACTGATTTTCTGCCAAGGGAAATGTTGGTTCAAGAGTATGGGGGGGGGGGGGGGGTTCCTTTACAAAGTGCGCCTGCATGCCAAGAGATGGCAGCGCCTGTCATACGTTTTGCTGCGAGGTAATGGTGTTAATATTTACAGACCTAGCTACCAATTTGTAGCTGTGGCTCTCAGCAGTTGGTTAGGTTTATTATGTTACTAGTACCTGAAAATAGCTAGCAGCCAGATTGAAAACTGAGACAATAAACAAAGATGAAATATTTATGCGTCAGAGAAGAGGACTCCTGCAAGAGGTACTTAGACGGCGATTTAGGACCTGTGTGCGTTGTATATATTAGACTTGAGAAGGATTTACCTTAGTTTTGTTGCAACTTGTATCCAATTATAATGTTGAGTACACTTGGGAAGAGTTCATTATTCTCACAAGAAGCTCCAGTCACACTGCTGTTTGTCCCCTTGTGTGGGTATTTCTTGTAATTTGAAAGAGAACATGGTTTGTCTGTCTCTCAGCAGATTCCTAGTTCCCGAACGGGCTTTAGAGAAACCAAATGCTGAACTCCTGGTAAAGATTTAATGTACAGATAGAAAAATTCAGTGTCATGCCGTCATTTCAACCTGGCTTCTCCCCGTCACCTCCGCTCTATCTATTCAAAACTAAGATAACGCACACGTCTGGAATAGCTACATTATCCAACCATATATTTGGTTCAGAATAGTTTCCCAACTTAGCGCTTCGGGATAATCCATGCACATGTGACCGCAATTCATCAATGCATTCATAAGCCTGTCCCAAAAGTCATAGAAATGTATCTGTCAAAGCTCCTTATCCGGCATCTTAATAATGCATCTTAATTACGATAAGAGCTCTTGATACGCCCAAGTACAGGAAGATCAGTGTCTTGCATGAATTTATAGCTCTTAAAATTACTAAAGAATTGTGCTTGATTACATCCAGTGCTATAAAATTAACTTTTTTTTACCATTTAACTGTTTTCCGTAGTGAGGGATAGCTAGTAATAGCTGATCCACATCACTCATATTTTACCCGTCATTTCCCCCAAACAATGGAGTAGCTAAGATGCCATCTGTAGGCCAGTAGACGTCACTACTACCTATATCCTTAAAAGCTCCTTCATAATCGTTAAACAAATCTTCCTGAATTTCTACAGTAATATCAGAAGCTTGTACGCATCATACGGCAGCTCATTTATTTGCTGTATTACCGGGATAAGCCATGGATAACATTGAACTTTAACAATTTCAAATGTGCCATGCATTTAGCTATTGACAGCTATAAGAAATCAATCTGAATACAGAGAGAGTATAAATAACTAAAATAATGAGCGAAAACAGTTGCACAGGGCTACCAGAAACTTTCTAAAAACAGATCTGTAATAACAGATTCTGAAAGGGAGTTTTCTTTCCAGTTTGTGTTACGCAACATATACTCGTATGATTATCGCTTGGTATAACGTAAACTAAAAGCTAAAACCTTGAACCGGAGGAGTCACTTGCGTGGCTATACATAAGTACATTCGTTCGCATACACACAAAACAAAATGATTCAAATATTAGGCGCGTTCGGTGCAAAAAATGGTTTTTGCTACAGTGAAACAAATTAGTGAAATTTCAACGATTTATTAATATAGTCTCAACTTTATTGTTACTGTAGATGTATACAGTCTTTAATGGGTTTTTAAATCAGCTTTTGTTTCGTTTAAATAACTTAAAAAATACGGAAGATACGGATTTGTATTTATGATGTTTTTGCGCATTTAACAATTTAAATGTCTTGTTCTGTTTATTAAGTATGCGTGTCCGGACATGAAAGGGTTTAAAAGGCCATCAGCGAAGCGGGTACTAAAGATATGTCACGGATGCTTGCTCCAAGAAGTTCTTGTTTTACGCCGTCCTCTTTGCGCAACTCCTGCAGTGCAAATTGTATTGCATCTCATCTTTCTTTTTAATTTACGTCCTCCAACATTTAGTCATATCGGACGATGAATGAAATGGAAGAAATGATGCTCAATGAGTCCGTCTTTCAGGATAAAGAAATATCCCGATAAAAAGTATCTAGGTAAACCACCCAGACCGAGATTCGAACTCGGGACTTGTTGAACGTGACGGAAGCATGCTAACATCTACGCAACCAAGGCGGGCGTAAAGCAAGTTCTATAGGCACTCCGCCTCCTTTTGTGATGTACGGTATCTGGCACATACACTCTGGTGTTTCGTTTGCTTTATTAATTCCTCCGAAATACATAGATACTTAGCGCAGAAAGCCAAAGATCGTATGCCTGCGAGGAATTTATAAGAGAGGAAGAGAATGTCCAAAAGTGCTGAAATTCTAATTAAATACAAATAGCAAGAGAGTCGGCCATATGTACACTGAATGAAACAATGTATCTACAATATTCGGTGGCCAAAGGTGCGCATAGCTGAGCAGCTTCTTTACATCGGTTCCACATTAGCACAGAAAATTTGTTGGATTGATAATGTTTCAGTACACACTGTAGCTGCAGCTTTGTCATGCTCAAAATCAACAATTAAATTTAGGAAATATCTGTGCATTATAACTAGAGTTGTCCAAAAAGTCTAGAAATAATAGCAAACCATGTTAAGACCGTTATTGCAGTAAAAAACCACAGGCAGAGCAATCTCTCGACAACAAGATAGTGTCGATAAAAGTTGCTTCCTTTTTGGCTTCTGTATCAACATATCTCCCTTGGAGGACAATTTATAATTAATTGTATCCAAATATAATGCCTCACATGTTTAGAAGCGTTTTTCCCTTCGTTAAATGTTATAAAGGGAATAGTATTATCAAAACTCTGTCTTGCATTTGCGTGAGGCATTTATTAGTATTTCGGAATATCTAGTGTGACTTTTGTTTTATTTATTGGAATGCCATGCAATTTAAATTACGGTACGTATGTACCCTGCTTTGAAACGTTATCTACCACATCCTCTGCTGTATAGAGCTTGTATCCATAACGAAGTGTGTACTAAAGCAATATTTGGAAAATGTTTGCTTTCAAGTTGGATTAGAAAGCAATATCGACATGTTCTTAAGAGTGGCTCGCGAAAGTGTTATGAGTGCATTGACATTCTATTTATAAACAGGTATTAAAAAAGTTTTATAGTTTTACTTACTCTCATTTTCCGCCAAAGAGAAATGTTGGTTCAGAAGTATGGAGCGCTCTTTTAAAGAAGCGCGTTGATGCCGAGAGATGGCGCAGCCTGTCATATGTTATGTTGCGAAGTAATGGCTCTAATATTTACAGACCTGGCTAACAATTTTCAGTTGTGACTTTCAGAAATTAGTCAATTTAAATCTGTTTCCAGTACCTGCAGTTAACTGGCAGCCGCAGTGAAAACTGAGATAATAAAAAAAGATGAAATATTAATGCCTCAGAGAAGATGTCTCCTGCATGAGTTATTTAATCGGAGATTTCGGAACTGTGTGCGTTGCACATATTACACTTCCCGAGTATTTCTTTTGACTTGTATCCAATTATAATGATGTGTACGCTTGATAAGTTTTCATTAATCTTTTAACGATAGGTTTTATTTAGAACTATTTATATGAATATCTAGTTGGAAATTCTTGTTTTCTGATCTGAGTGGGCCATGTAATGACAATATTAAAATATGTGTAATTTTGTGATTGGCCGTAGTAATAATTGTATTAGGTAATGTGGTGACGTAGCAGTAAATCGGCCAATCATAAAATTAATAGAGGTTTAATGATAGTAACGGTAAATCAATAATCTTCATAGATATATGTTCTGTAATTTTGTTTCATGACGATGGAAAACTGTCGGAGTGAATATAAAAGTTTTGTAACGGAAAAGAAAGAGTTATTCGGTATTCGCAATAGTGATGAGTGGTCGTGCAGAAGTGAAGAATTTTAAGTAATTAACATAAATTATGTATTAACTTTAAATAAGGTTTTATATATGTGTTGGAGGTAACCAACAGTGATTGATTAAGAAAGAAATTTCGAGGAGAGGGTAATCCAAATTATGCAATTAAATAATATATTACGAAATCAGACTTTTATAATATTTTATTTATGTCACTAGAAACCACACCTGGAAACAAGAGATCTAATGACTCTTATTTAATCATATTCACTTCAGAAGATACAATTAGTGACTTGAAGAAACTGAGCCGCACAAACTGACGACATGGGAAAGAATTGTACTTGCAGCGATTAGATACCCCTACATATTGGGCCCCAACGTGTTTGTTGCTGATTAAGATGGACGGTATCAATCTCACAAAAGGCTGCAGTCACACTGCCCAATGTATAGATTATTTACGGGTAAGGATATCTTGTAATTTGAAAGAGAACGTGGTTTGTCTGTATCTCAGCAGACTCCTAGTTCCTGAACAGGCTTTGGAGCAACCAAATGCCGAAGTCCCGGTAAAGATAAAAGGAACGGATACAAAAATTCAATGGCATTCAGGGATTTTAACCACGGTTCTGCCGGTCAATTCGGGCTCCATCTATTAAAACCGAATATAACGCACACGGTTGGAATAGCAAAAATAGCTACATCGTCCAATCAGAAATTTGGTTCCAAATAGTTTCCCAACTTAGGGCTTCGAGGAAATCCATGTGCATGTGACCGCGATTCATCAATGCATTCAAAAACTTGTTCCAAAGGTCATAGAAGCATAATCATTCGAAGCTCATTTTCCGGCTTCTTAGTAAACAGTAACGTTCAAAATCCTCCTAGGTCCAACCTAACAACTCCAGTTGAGGAAACCCCCATCAACAATAGTGCTGCTAAAATGTGCTGTAGAACCACCGTGCACAAACAACCACTTTCTTATTACATACAGGGGTAGGTATCCATGCAGGGGACGTAGAAATATATAGAGACGAGAGGAGATTCACGTGCAATTACAGTACAGATATTAATCCAAAACTGTTGCTGATGAACGGGCTGAACTGCAGCAATAGGATTAACAGCAGCCTATGCTGCGCGACGTGGAAAATTTTAATTAAAAGTATTAGAAACATAGTAAGTTAAGAAATGCAAACCACGAGACTAGCAATGGTCCGGTATTTTGCGTTAGAACAAATGGGAGAGGCTGTCCCATTTTTGGATAATGAGATTGATGTTTCCGGCGTCTATTGTGAGCTTTATATGTTGAAGGATTATCCACTTAAGCCTTCACTAATGCCAAGGAAACCATACTGATGGGACATATATTTCCATAAAAATTATAGCTTTTTTGATGTAATGGAATCATTCCCAAAGGTTGCCAAGGTGTTTTTAATAATCCTATATAATAGAAGAAATAAAGCTCAATTCAAAATTTCACTGCTCAATATGAGTACTAGACATATGGCATGGATGCTTGCTCCAAGAATTTCTTATCTTACGTCGAAGGCTGGTGCCATCCTCTGTACGCAACTCCTGCAGTGCAAAATGTATTGGAACACACGTTATTTTTTTCTTATTTAACGTCCTTCAATATTCAGTCATATAGTACCAAGAATGGAATGGATGAAATGATGCTCAATGCGCCAGGGGTCCATGGAGCTTAGAGTTACCCGAAATTCGTCTTTCAGGATAAGGGAAAACCCCGTTTAAAGCCTTATCTAGGTAACTCACCCTGAGTAATATTCGAACTCGGGACCTACTGAACGCGAGGCAGACATGCTACCATATACGCTACTAAAGCGGGCGGAACACAAGTTCTTTGGGTACTTCGCTCCTTATTGTGATGTATTGTATTTGGCACATACTCTCCCGTGTTTCGTTTGCTTTATTAATTCCACCGAAATACCTAGTTACTTCTCGCAGAAATGCCTGTTAGGAATTTATAATAGGGGAAGAGGATCTCCAAACGAGCTGAAATTCTAATTAAATACAAATAGCAAAACAGTCAGGCAGATCAACACTGAATGAAACAGTATATCTGCAATATGCGGTTGTGAAAGTTGCGCACATATGTGCAGCTACTTTAGGTAAGTTCCATTCTACGACACTACAATTTGTTGTATTGATATTGTGTCACTACACTGTAGCTGCAGTTTTGTCTTGCTCAAAATAATCAATTAAATTTAAGAAATATCCGTACATTATTACTAGAACTGGTCGTAAAATTCTATAAATAATTGGAAGCCATGTTAAGACCTTTATCGCAATAAGGAACCACAGCCAGAGCAATCTCTCGACAACAAGATAGTGTCTGTAAAACGACTGCTTCATTTTTGGTTTCTGTATCAATATATCTACCGTGGAGGACAATTTATAATTAGCTGTATGCAATTATAATGCCTCACATGTTAAGAAGCTCTATCTGCTTTACCATAAATGTCATACAGGGAATAAGAATATAAAAACCCTGTCTTGCGTAGTGTGACTTTAAATTTATTTATTGGAATGCAATGCAATTTAAGTGACGGCACATCAGCGCCCTGCTTTTAAACGTTATCTACCACTTGTTCTCTACAGACCTTGTATACACAACGAGGTGTGTACTGAAGCAATTACTTGAAATTTTTTAACTTGCATGAGAATCTAAAGTAAGCATTCCTTTAGGAGTGGGTGGCAAAACTGATATGAGTGTATTGTCTTTCTATTAAAACAGATTATATATAAGAGCGATAGTTTTAGTTACACTGATTTTCCGCCAAGAGGAAATGTTGGTTCAACAGTATGGGGGGGGGGGGGTTCCTTTACAAAGTGAGCCTGCATGCCAAGAGATGGCAGCGCCTGTCATACGTTTTGCTGCGAGGTAATGGTGTTAATATTTACAGACCTAGCTACCAATTTGTAGCTGTGGCTCTCAGCAGTTGGTTAGGTTTAATATGTTTCTAGTACCTGAAAATAACTAGCAGCCAGATTGAAAACTGAGACAATAAACAAAGATGAAATATTTATGCCCCAGAGAAGAAGTCTCCTGGAAGAGGTACTTAGACGGCGATTTAGGACCTGCGTGCGTTGTATATATTAGACTTAAGAAGGATTTACCTTAGTTTTGTTGCAACTTGTATCCAATTATAATGTTGAGAACAGTTGGGAAGAGTTCATTATTCTCACAAAAAGCTCCAGTCACACTGCTGTTTGTCCCCTTGTGTGGGTATTTCTTGTAATTTGAAAGAGAACATGGTTTGTCTGTCTCTCAGCAGATTCCTAGTTCCCGAACGGGCTTTAGAGAAACCAAATGCTGAACTCCTGGTAAAGATTTAATGTACAGATAGAAAAATTCAGTGTCATGCCCTCATTTCAACCTGGGTTCTCCCGGTCAACTTCCGCTCTATCTGTTCAAAACTAAGATAACGCACACGTCTGGAAAACTACAATAGCTACATTGTCTAACCATATATTTGGTTCAGAATAGTTTCCGAACTTAGCGCTTCGGGATAATCCATGCACACGTGACCGCAATTCATCAATGCATTCATAAACCTGCTCCAAAAGTCATAGAAATGTATCTGTCAAAGCTCCTTATCCGGCATCTTAATAATGCATCTTAATTACGATAAGAGCTCTTGATACGCCCAAGTACAGGAAGATCAGTGTCTTGCATGAATTTATAGCTCTTAAAATTACTAAAGAATTGTGCTTGATTACATCCAGTGCTATAAAATTAACTTTTTTTTTACCATTTAACTGTTTTCCGTAGTGAGGGATAGCTAGTAATAGCTGATCCACATCACACATATTTTTCCCGTCATTTCCCCCAAACAATGGAGTAGCTAAGATGCCATCTGTAGGCCAGTAGACGTCACTACTATCTATATCCTAAAAATCTCCTTCATAATCGTAAAACAAATCATCCTGATTTTCTACAGGAACATAAGAAGCTTGTACGCATCATACGGCAGCTCATTTATCTGCTGTATTACCGGGATAAGCCATGGATATCATTGAAATTTAACAATTTCAAATGTGCCATTCATTTAGCTATTGACAGATATAAGAAATCACTCTGCATACAGATCGAGTATAAATAACTAAAATAATGAGCAAAAGCTGTTGCATAGGGCTACCAGAAACTTTGTAAAAACAGATCTGTAATAACAGATTCTGAAAGGGAGTTTCCTTTCCAGTTTGCTTGTGTAACGCAACATATACTCGTATGATTATCGCTTGGTATAGCATAAACTAAAAGCTAAAACCTTGAACCGGAGGAGTCACTTGCGTGGCTATACATAAGTACATTCGTTCGTATACACACAAAAGAAAATAATTCAAATATTAGGCGCGTTCGGCGCAAAAATTGTTTTTGCTACAGTGATACAAGTAAGTGAAATTTCAACGATTTATTAATATAGTCTCTACTTTATTGGTACTGTAGATATATATAGCCTTTAGTGGGTTTTTAAACCAGCTTTTGTTTCGTTTAAATAACTTAATAAATACGGAAGATACGGATTTGTATTTATGATGTTTTTGCGCATTTAACAACTTAAATGTCTTGTTCTGTTTATTAAGTATGCGTGTCCGGACATGGAAGGGTTTAAATGGCCATCAGCGAAGCGGGTACTAAAGATATGTCACGGATGCTTGCTCCAATAAGTTCTTATTTTACGCTATCTTCTTTGCGCAACTCCTGCAGTGCATATTGTATTGCATCTCATCTTTTTTTTAATTTACGTCCTCCAACATTTAGTCATATCGGACGATGAATGAAATGGAGGAAATGATGCTCAATGAGTCCGGGGTCCTTGGAGCTTAGAGTTACCCGAAATTCGTCTTTCAGGATAAGGAAATATTCCGATAAAGGAAGTATCTGGGTAAACCACCCAGGCCGAGATTCGAACACGGGACTTGTTGAACGTGACGGAAACATGCTAACATCTACGCTACCAAGGCGGGCGGAACGCAAGTTCTAAAGGTACTCCGCCTCCTTTTGTGATGTACGGTATCTGGCACATACTCTCCGGTGTTTCGTTTGCTTTATTAATTCCTCCGAAATACATAGATACTTGGCGCAGAAAGCCAAAGATCGTATGCCTGCGACGAATTTATAAGAGAGGAAGGAATGTCCAAACGTGCTGAAATTCTAATTAAATACAAATAGCAATAGAGTCGGCCATATGAACACTCAATGAAAAAATACATCTATCATATTCGGTGGCGAAAGGTGTGCATAGCTGAGCAGCTTCTTTACATCGGTTCCACATTAGCACACAAAATTTGTTGGATTGATAATGTTTCAGTACCCACTGTAGCTGCAGCTTTGTCTTGCTCAAAATCAACAATTAAATTTACGAAATATCTGTGCATTATAAATAGAGTTGTCCAAAAAATCCATAAATAATAGCAAACCATGTTAAGACCGTTATCTCAATAAAAAACCACAGGCAGAGCAATCGCTCGACAACAAGATAGTGTCGATAAATAGGTTTTTTTTGGCTTCTGTATCAACATATCTCCCTTGGAGGACAATTTATAATTAATTGTATCCAATTATAATGCCTCACATGTTTAGAAGCTTTTTTCCTTTCCCTAAATGTTATAAAGGGAAGTATTATCAAAACTCTGTCTTGCATTTGCGTGAGGCATTTATTAGTATTTCGGAATATCTAGTGTGACTTTTGTTTTATTTATTGGAATGCCATGCAATTTAAGTTACGGTACGTATGTACGCTGCTTTTAAACGTTATCTACAACATCCTCTGCTGTATAGACTTTGTATCCACATCGAAGTGTGTACTAAAGCAATATTTTGAAAATGTTTACTTGCAAGTTGGATCAGAAAGCAATATAAGCATTTTTTTAAGATTGGCTCGCGAAAGTGTTATGAGTGCATTGACATTCTATTTATAAACAGGTATTATGACAGTTTTATAGTTTTACTTACTCTGATTTTCCGCCAAAGGGAAATGTTGGTTGAGAAGTATGCAGCGCTCTTTTAAAGATGCGCGTTGATGCCGAGAGATGGTGCAGCCTGTCATATGTTATGTTGCGAAGTAATGGCTCTAATATTTACAGACCTGGCTAACAATTTGCAGTTGTGACTTTCAGAAATTAGTCAATTTAAATCTGTTTCCAGTACCTGCAGATAACTGGCAGCCGCAGTGAAAACTGAGATAATACAAAAAGATGAAATATTAATGCGCCAGAGAATATGTCTCCTGCATGAATTATTTAATCGGGGATTTCGGAACTGTGTGCGTTGCATATATTAGACTTCCAGAGTATTACGTTTGACTTGTATCCAATTATAATGATGGGTACACATTTATAAGTTTTCATTAATCTTGTAAAGATACGTTTTATGTAGAACTTTTATATGAATATCCAGTTGGAAATTCTTGTTTTCTGATCTGAGTGGGCCATGTAATGACAATATTAAAGTATGTGTAATTTTGTGATTGGCCGTAGTAATAATTGTATTACGTAATGTGGTGACGTAGCAGTTAATCGGCCAGTCATAAAATTAATAGAGGACGAATTATAGTAACGGTAACTATATTTTCTTCATAGATATATGTTCTGTAATCTTCTTTCATGACGACGGAATATTGTCTCGGTAAATATAAAAGTTTTGTAACCGAAAATCAATAATCTTCAGAGATATATGTTCTGCAATCTTGTTTCATGACGATGGAAAACTGTCGGAGTGAATATAGAAGTTCTGTAACCGAAAAGAAAGAGTTATTCGGTATTCGCAATTGTGAGGAGTGGACGTGCAGAAGTGAAGAATTTAAAGTAATTAACAGAAATTATGTATTTACTTTAAATAAGGTTTTATTTATGTGTTGGAGGTAAGCAATAGTGATTGATTAAAGAAGAAATTTCGAGGAGAGGGTAATCCAAATTATGCAATTAAATAATATGTTACGAAATCAGAAGTTTATAATATTTTATTTATGTCACTAGAAACCACACCTGAAAACAAGAGATATAATTACTCTTATTATATCAAATTCAATTCAGACGATACAATTAGTGACTTGAAGAAACTGAGCCGCACAAACTGACTACATGGGAAAGAATTGTACTTGCAGCTAGAGATACCGCTACATATTGCGCCCGAACATGTTGCTGATTAAGATGGACGGTAACAATCTCACAAAAGGCTGTAGTCACACTGCTCTTAGTCCCAATGTATAGATTATTTATGGGTAAGTATATCTTGTAATTTGAAAGAGAACGTGGTTTGTCTGTATCTCAGCAGACTCCTAGTTCCTGCACAGGCTTTGGAGCAACCAAATGCCGAAGTCCCGGTAAAGATAAAATGGACGGATACAAAAATTCAATGCCATTCAGGGATTTTAACCACGATTCTGCCGGTCAATTCGCGCGCTATCTATTAAAACCGAATATAACGCACACGGTTGGAATAGCAAAAATAGCTACATCGTCCAATCAGAAATTTGGTTCCGAATAGTTTACCAACTTAGGGCTTCGAGGAAATCCATGCGCATGTGGCCGCGATTCATCAATGCATTCAAAAACTTGTTCCAAAGGTCATAGAAGCATATCATTCGAAGCTCATTTTCCGGCTTCTTAATAAACAGTAGCGTTCAAAATCCTCCGAGGTCCAACCTAACAACTCGAGTTGCGGTAACCCCCATCAACTATAGTGCTGCTAAAATGTGCTGGAGAACCACCGTGCACAATCAACCACTTTCCTATTACTTACAGGGGTAGGTCTCCATGCAGGGGACGTAGAAATATATAGAGACGAGAGGAGATTCACGTGCAATTACAGTACAAATATTAATCCAAAACTGTTGTTGATGAACGGGCTGAACTGCAGCAATAGGATTAACAGCAGCCTATGCTGCGCGACGTGGAAAATTTTAATTAAAAGTATTAGAAACATAGTAAGTTAAGAAATGCAAACCACGAGACAAGCAATGGTCCGGTATTTTGCGTTAGAACAAATGGGAGAGGCTGTCCCATTTTTGGATAATGAGATTGATGTTTCCGGCGTCTATTGCGAGCTTTATATGTTAAAGGATTATCCACTTAAGCCTTCACTAATGCCAAGGAAACCATACTGATGGGACATATATTTCCATAAAAATTATAGCTTTTTTGATGTAACGGAATCATACCCAAAGGTTGCCAAGGTGTTTTTAATAATCCTATATAATACAAGAAATTAAGCTCAATTCAAAATTTCACTGCTCAATATGAGTACTAGACATATGGCATGGATGCTTTCTCCAAGAATTTCTTATCTTACGTCGAAGGCTGGTGCCATCCTCTGTACGAAACTCCTGCAGTGCAAAATGTATTGGAACACACGTTATTTTTTTCTTATTTAACGTCCTTCAATATTCAGTCATATAGTACCAAGAATGGAATGGATGAAATGATGCTCAATGCGCCAGGGGTCCATGGAGCTTAGAGTTACCCGAAATTCGTCTTTCAGAATAAGGGAAAACCCCGTTTAAAGCCTTATCTAGGTAACTCACCCTGAGTGATATTCGAACTCGGGACCTACTGAACGCGAGGCAGACTTGCTACCATATACGCTACTAAAGCGGGCGGAACACAAGTTCTTTGGGTACTTCGCTCCTTATTGTGATGTATTGTATTTGGCACATACTCTCCCGTGTTTCGTTTGCTTTATTAATTCCATCGAAATACCTAGTTACTTCTCACAGAAATCCAAGGATTTTATGCCTGCTGGGAATTTATAAAAGGGGAAGAGGATGTCCACACGAGCTGAAATTCTAATTAAATACAAATAGCAAAACAGTCAGGCAGATCAACACTGAATAACACAATATATCTGCAAAATGCGGTTGCGAAAGTTGCGTACATATGTGCAGCTACTTTACGTAAGTAGCACTCTACCACACTACAGTTTGTTGGATTGATGTTGTGTCACTACACTGTAGCTGCAGTTTTGTCTTGCTCAAAATAATCAATTATATTTAAGAAATATCCCTCCATTATTACTAGAATTGGTCGTAAAATTCTATAAATAATTGGAAGCCATGTTAAGACCTTTATCGCAATAAGGAACTACAGGCAGAGAAATCTCTCGACCACAAGATAGTGTCTGTAAAACGACTGCTTCATTTTTGGTTTCTGTATCAATATATCTACCGTGGAGGACAATTTATAATTAGCTGTATCCAATTATAATGCCTCACATGTTAAGAAGCTCTATCTGCTTTACCATAAATGTCATACAGGGAATAAGAATATCAAAACCCTGTCTTGCGTAGTGTGACTTTAAATTTATTTATTGGAATGCCATGCAATTTAAGTGACGGCACATAAGCGCCCTGCTTTTATACGTTATCTTCCACTTCTTCTCTATAGACCTTGTATACACAACGAGGTGTGTACTGAAGCAATTACTTGAAATTTTTTAACTTGCATGAGAATCTAAAGTAATAATTCCTCTAGGAGTGGGTGGCAAAACTGGTATGAGTGTATTGTCTTTCTATTAAAACAGATAATATATAAGAGCCATAGTTTTTGTTACACTGATTTTCCGCCAAGAGGAAATGTTGGTTCAAGGGAATGGGGGGGGGGGTGTTCCTTTACAAAGTGCGCCTGCATGCCAAGAGATGGCAGCGCCTGTCATACGTTTTGCTGTGAGGTAATGGTGTTAATATTTACAGACCTAGCTACCAATTTGTAGCTGTGGCTCTCAGCAGTTGGTTAGGTTTATTATGTTTCAGTACCTGAAAATAACTAGCAGCCAGAATGAAAACTGAGACAATAAACAAAGATGAAATATTTATGCGTCAGAGAAGAACTCTCCTGAAAGAGGTACTTAGACGGCGATTTAGGACCTGTGTGCGTTGTATATATTAGATTTAAGAAGCATTTACCTTAGTTTTGTTGCAACTTGTATCCAATTATAATGTTGAGAACAGTTGGGAAGAGTTCATTATTCTCACAAAAAGCTCCAGTCACACTGCTGTTTGTCCCCATGTGTGGGTATTTCTTGTAATTTGAAAGAGAACATGGTTTGTCTGTCTCTCAGCAGATTCCTAGTTCCCGAACGGGCTTTAGAGAAACCAAATGCTGAACTCCTGGTAAAGATTTAATGTACAGATAGAAAAATTCAGTGTCATGCCGTCATTTCAACCTGGCTTCTCCCCGTCACCTCCGCTCTATCTATTCAAAACTAAGATAACGCACACGTCTGGAATAGCTACATTATCCAACCATATGTTTGGTTCAGAATAGTTTCCCAACTTAGCGCTTCGGGATAATCCATGCACATGTGACCGCAATTCATCAATGCATTCATAAGCCTGTCCCAAAAGTCATAGAAATGTATCTGTCAAAGCTCCTTATCCGGCATCTTAATAATGCATCTTAATTACGATAAGAGCTCTTGATACGCCCAAGTACAGGAAGATCAGTGTCTTGCATGAATTTATAGCTCTTAAAATTACTAAAGAATTGTGCTTGATTACATCCAGTGCTATAAAATTAACCTTTGTTTACCATTTAACTGTTTTCCGTAGTGAGGGATAGCTAGTAATAGCTGATCCACATCACTCATATTTTACCCGTCATTTCCCCCAAACAATGGAGTAGCTAAGATGCCATCTGTAGGCCAGTAGACATCACTACTACCTATATCCTTAAAAGCTCCTTCATAATCGTTAAACAAATCTTCCTGATTTTGTACAGTAATATCAGAAGCTTGTACGCATCATACGGCAGCTCATTTATTTGCTGTATTACCGGGATAAGCCATGGATAGCATTGAACTTTAACAATTTCAAATGTGCCATGCATTTAGCTATTGACAGCTATAAGAAATCAATCTGAATACAGAGAGAGTATAAATAACTAAAATAATGAGCGAAAACCGTTGCATAGGGGTACCAGAAACTTTCTAAAAACAGATCTGTAATAACAGATTCTGAAAGGGAGTTTTCTTTCCAGTTTGTGTTACGCAACATATACTCGTATGATTATCGCTTGGTATAACGTAAACTAAAAGCTAAAACCTTGAACCGGAGGAGTCACTTGCGTGGCTATACATAAGTACATTCGTTCGCATACACACAAAACAAAATGATTCAAATATTAGGCGCTTTCGGTGCAAAAAATGGTTTTTGCTACAGTGAAACAAATTAGTGAAATTTCAACGATTTATTAATATAGTCTCAACTTTATTGTTACTGTAGATGTATACAGTCTTTAATGGGTTTTTAAACCAGCTTTTGTTTCGTTTAAATAACTTAAAAAATACGGAAGATACGGATTTGTATTTATGATGTTTTTGCGCATTTAACAATTTAAATGTCTTGTTCTGTTTATTAAGTATGCGTGTCCGGACATGAAAGGGTTTAAAAGGCCATCAGCGAAGCGGGTACTAAAGATATGTCACGGATGCTTGCTCCAAGAAGTTCTTGTTTTACGCCGTCCTCTTTGCGCAACTCCTGCAGTGCAAATTGTATTGCATCTCATCCTTTTTTTTTAATTTACGTCCTCCAACATTTAGTCATATCGGACGATGAATGAAATGGAGGAAATGATGCTCAATGAGTCCGTCTTTCAGGATAAGGAAATATCCCGATAAAAAGTATCTAGGTAAACCACCCAGACCGAGATTCGAACTCGGGACTTGTTGAACGTGACGGAAGCATGCTAACATCTACGCTACCAAGGCGGGCGGAAAGCAAGTTCTATAGGCACTCCACCTCCTTTTGTGATGTACGGTATCTGGCACATACACTCTGGTGTTTCGTTTGCTTTATTAATTCCTCCGAAATACATAGATACTTAGCGCAGAAAGCCAAAGATCGTATGCCTGCGAGGAATTTATAAGAGAGGAAGAGAATGTCCAAAAGTGCTGAAATTCTAATTAAATACAAATAGCAAGAGAGTCGGCCATATGTACACTGAATGAAACAATGTATCTACAATATTCGGTGGCCAAAGGTGCGCATAGCTGAGCAGCTTCTTTACATCGGTTCCACATTAGCACAGAAAATTTGTTGGATTGATAATGTTTCAGTACCCACTGTAGCTGCAGCTTTGTCTTGCTCAAAATCAACAATTTAATTTAGGAAATATCTGTGCATTATAACTAGAGTTGTCCAAAAAGTCTAGAAATAATAGCAAACCATGTTAAGACCGTTATTGCAGTAAAAAACCACAGGCAGAGCAATCTCTCGACAACAAGATAGTGTCGATAAAAGTTGCTTCCTTTTTGGCTTCTGTATCAACATATCTCCCTTGGAGGACAATTTATAATTAATTGTATCCAAATATAATGCCTCACATGTTTAGAAGCGTTTTTCCCTTCCTTAAATGTTATAAAGGGAATAGTATTATCAAAACTCTGTCTTGCATTTGCGTGAGGCATTTATTAGTATTTCGGAATATCTAGTGTGACTTTTGTTTTATTTATTGGAATGCCATGCAATTTAAGTTACGGTACGTATGTACCCTGCTTTAAAACGTTATCCACCACATCCTCTGCTGTATAGAGCTTGTATCCATAACGAAGTGTGTACTAAAGCAATATTTGGAAAATGTTTACTTTCAAGTTGGATTAGAAAGCAATATCAACATGTTTTTAAGGGTGGCTCGCGAAAGTGTTATGAGTGCATTGACATTCTATTTATAAACAGGTATTATAACAGTTTTATAGTTTTTACTCACTCTGATTTTCCGCCAAAGAGAAATGTTGGTTGAGAAGTATGGAGCGCTCTTTTAAAGAAGCGCGTTGATGCCGAGAGATGGCGCAGCCTGTCATATGTTATGTTGCGAAGTAATGGCTCTAATATTTACAGACCTGGCTAACAATTTGCAGTTGTGACTTTCAGAAATTAGTCAATTTAAATCTGTTTCCAGTACCTGCAGTTAACTGGCAGCAACAGTGAAAACTGAGATAATAAAAAAAAGATGAAATATTAATGCGTCAGAGAACATGTCTCCTGCATGAGTTATTTAATCGGAGATTTCGGAACTGTGTGCGTTGGCCGGCGTCTCTGTGAACTGGTGGTGAGGTTCTTTGACACCACAGATTCTGCAGCCCGAATGGTCATTGCCATGGAGACGCTTGCCTTGTTGTCCGCAGAAAGCCGCGCAAGCCAGGATGGCGGGTCGAACTAGGTCTCTGTCCTCGTTCAGATTCGCATTCTGGAATGCGTGTGGCATCAATGGTCAACAAGATGAACTCCTGCATTTCGCGAGGTCATTTGCTTTGGAACTCATCTTGGTATCGGAAACACATCTCCGACCTGAAATGTCCTTCCGGATTTCCGGCTACCACTGCCTCAGGGTCGACCGTGTGGGCCGTCGCGGCGGCGGCACGGCGATCTTTGTGAGGAGGGGGGTTGTCTTTAAACCTGTCCAGCTTCCCGCTCTTCAAACCCTTGAAGCCACTGCCGTCTGCGTGAACCTGGGCGGTTCCGAAGTCCTGATAGTGTCTGCTTATCACCCTCCTGGTCAACAGTTCATTGCTAATGATTATCTCTCCATCCTCGCCCTACATCCCAACGTCATTATGGCTGGGGATTTGAATGCTAAACACCCGCGTTGGCACTCGGGTCCCCGGACAGACGCAAGAGGCAGAGAAATCATCCGCATCATAGACGGAGACCCTCAACTGAGAGTAGAGGGTCCCTGGCAACCCACTCATTTCCCGCGAATTCAAGGCCGTCCTTCGGTCATTGACTTCGCAATCATCAAACATTTTCCATTTCACTTATCACTCAATTCACAAAGCGCCTTACATTCCGACCACAACCCAGTTGTGGCTGAGGTAAACTTACGGGTTGTCAGTCATGAATTCACGGTTCAAAACCGTGAAGTCGATTGGGATTGCGTACGGGTCTGCTTAAATGACTCCATACCTCCTAACCCTCACATCACAGATATACCGACCTTGGAGACGGCGATCTCCTCCTTCACCTCCATCGTAGGACGAACAGTTCGCAACCTCACCGTTCACACTCCAGCACCTCTACACCCTCACGTCATCCCGCTAGACATCCATCTTCTCATTCGTCGCTCTTGGGCGGCTCGCAGACTATATCAGCGACACCGCACTCGTCATAATCAGGTTCTGCTCGCGCGCTTGCGCCGAGAGGTTCGACTTCGACTACGCGAGCACCGTGTGCGCGCGTGGGAGGAGTTGATGTCTCGAGTGAATTTTGAGAATGGCGAGGCGTGGAGGCTTGCAAAAGGACTCCGGAACCGTGGAGGAGCACCAAACACCCCTATCCAAAGCACCCAAGGCCTGGTGTACGAACCCCAAGCTAAAGCAAATGTGTTTGCCGACTACCTAGAGAGGACCATGAGGCCACGAGATGACCCCCAGGACCTAGACTTCACTGGCCGCGTCAAGCGGGAGGTTCGTCAGTACCTTCGACGCCCTCTTGCTGAGGCGGACCGACTACCTGTCATTAGACCCAGTGAGCTCCAGGGCGCACTCCGGCGTCTAAATCCCAAAAAAGCGTCGGGACCTGATGGGTTGACACCTATCATGCTCCGCCATCTTCCATTCAAAGCCGTTCTTTTTCTTACTCGGGTTTTTAATATGTGTCTCGCCCTGGGCCACTTTCCACGGCAGTGGAGGGAGGCTCGGGTGATTTGCATTTTGAAGCCCGGTAAAAATCCGGCTCTCCCCGCCAGTTACCGCTCCATTAGCCTCCTGTCAGTCCTCTCGAAAGTTTTCGAGAGGCTTGTTTTAGTCCGCTTGTCGCCCCTTCTGGGGGACATTCAAGCTATTCCTCCCCATCAGTTTGGTTTTCGTCCTGGGCACTCGACATCACAGCAGTTACTCCGTCTGGTGGAGGCCGCTGCCCTGGGTTTCCAGGAAAGGGCATTCACTGCGGCGGTATCTCTGGATGTCGAGAAGGCCTTCTCTACCACCTGGCATGCAGGCCTCCTACACAAACTAATCACCCTGGGGCTTCCTGCACACATGATACACATCTTACACTCATTCCTAAAACACAGACATTTCACAGTTGTTGTGGCAGGAAAGCTTTCTACCAGACGACCCATCAGAGGAGGCGTCCCAGAAGGCTCTGTCTTATCCCCTACACTATTTAGCGTGTACGTGGCGGATCTCCCCACGGAGCAACACGTCAACATTGCCCAATATGCGGACGACGTGTTATTATACAACACAAACAGAAACGCACGCAGAGCCTTCAACCCAATACAGCGACACCTAAGCCTCATTCATGATTGGTGTAGGCTTTGGCGATTGTCTATCAACCCAGAGAAAAGCCAAGCCATACTCTTCACTAAGCGTCACTTTCCCGCCAACCTCCCCGCCTTTAATTATTCTGGCAGAAGGATAGAGTGGACAAATTCTCTCAAATACTTAGGTGTAAAGCTGGACAAGGGCCTAACTTTTCGGGGTCACATCCAGGAGGTGACTCATCGGGCATGCGGAGCTTCGGCTTCGTTATACCCCATGATGCGCTCAGGAATGCCGACACCCCTTAAGTTGCGCCTTTTTCAGGCTTTAATTCTTCCCATCATGCTTTATGCTTGTGAGATCTGGGGCATGGCCGCAGGATCATATCTGCGTCAAATTCAGCGTGTACAAAATAGATGTCTCAGGGCTATCTATTCTGTTTGCTGGAGGTTTCCCGTGAGATACCTTCATGAAGCCTCATCTCTCCACTATGTGGAAGATGTCATTAGGCGCCGGGCCACAAAATTCTACGCGAGTTTGCCTCAACATCAGAGCGCCCTGGTTAGGTCTCTAGGGAACTACAGAGCAACCGAAAGACGCTACAAGCTATACCGGCTTCCCCGCATGGCGTGCGGGCACACCCGGTAACAATAGAGTACTTATTTCAGCCTAAAATCACTACTGTTTGAACTGAATTTAATAGACATTCTAAATTAAACTCTTCCTGAAAATTATCACACCAGCGGTGCTAACATAGCGTTGCACCCGAGTTGGCTACCAAGAGGAGCTACGGCTACCTCCCTTCTTTTCTTCTACATTATCTTAAACCACCAACCTGCAAAACCCCACATTTCCTGTCATTAAGTGGTTAAGTCCGTGTAGGACAGGTACACGAATGACACACATCGTGCTGACCCTCAGTCAGCCGCCAGCTACTTGAATGAATGTGTGCGTTGCACATATTACACTTCCCGAGTATTTCTTTTGACTTGTATCCAATTATAATGATGGGTACGCTTGATAAGTTTTCATGAATCTTTTAACGATAGGTTTTATTTAGAACTATTTATATGAATATCTAGTTGGAAATTCTTGTTTTCTGATCTGAGTGGGCCATGTAATGACAATATTAAAATATGTGTAATTTTGTGATTGGCCGTAGTAATAATTGTATTAGGTAATGTGGTGACGTAGCAGTAAATCGGCCAATCATAAAATTAATAGAGGTTTAATGATAGTAACGGTAAATCAATAATCTTCATAGATATATGTTCTGTAATTTTGTTTCATGACGATGGAAAACTGTCGGAGTGAATATAAAAGTTTTGTAACGTAAAAGAAAGAGTTTTTCGGTATTCGCAATTGTGATGAGTGGACGTGCAGAAGTGAAGAATTTTAAGTAATTAACATAAATTATGTATTAACTTTAAATAAGGTTTTATATATGTGTTGGAGGTAACCAACAGTGATTGATTAAGAAAGAAATTTCGAGGAGAGGGTAATCCAAATTATGCAATTAAATAATATATTACGAAATCAGACTTTTATAATATTTTATTTATGTCACTAGAAACCACACCTGGAAACAAGAGATCTAATGACTCTTATTTAATCATATTCACTTCAGAAGATACAATTAGTGACTTGAAGAAACTGAGCCGCACAAACTGACGACATGGGAAAGAATTGTACTTGCAGCGATTAGATACCCCTACATATTGGGCCCCAACGTGTTTGTTGCTGATTAAGATGGACGGTATCAATCTCACAAAAAGCTGCAGTCACACTGCCCAATGTATAGATTATTTACGGGTAAGTATATCTTGTAATTTGAAAGAGAACGTGGTTTGTCTGTATCTCAGCAGACTCCTAGTTCCTGCACAGGCTTTGGAGCAACCAAATGCTGAAGTCCCGGTAAAGATAAAATGGACGGATACAAAAATTCAATGCCATTCAAGGATTTTAACCACGGTTCTGCCGGTCAATTCGCGCGCTATCTATTAAAACCGAATATAACGCACACGGTTGGAATAGCAAAAATAGCTACATCGTCCAATCAGAAATTTGGTTCCAAATAGTTTCCCAACTTAAGGCTTCGAGGAAATCCATGTGCATGTGACCGCGATTCATCAATGCATTCAAAAACTTGTTCCAAAGGTCATAGAAGCATAATCATTCGAAGCTCATTTTCCGGCTTCTTAGTAAACAGTAACGTTCAAAATCCTCCTAGGTCCAACCTAACAACTCCAGTTGAGGAAACCCCCATCAACAATAGTGCTGCTAAAATGTGCTGTAGAACCACCGTGCACAAACAACCACTTTCTTATTACTTATAGGGGTAGGTATCCATGCAGGGGACGTAGAAATATATAGAGACGAGAGGAGATTCACGTGCAATTACAGTACAAATATTAATCCAAAACTGTTGCTGATGAACGGGCTGAACTGCAGCAATAGGATTAACAGCAGCCTATGCTGCGCGACGTGGAAAATTTTAATTAAAAGTATTAGAAACATAGTAAGTTAAGAAATGCAAACCACGAGACAAGCAATGGTCCGGTATTTTGCGTTAGAACAAATGGGAGAGGCTGTCCCATTTTTGGATAATGAGATTGATGTTTCCGGCGTCTATTGTGAGCTTTATATGTTGAAGGATTATCCACTTAAGCCTTCACTAATGCCAAGGAAACCATACTGATGGGACATATATTTCCATAAAAATTATAGCTTTTTTGATGTAACGGAATCATTCCCAAAGGTTG
This sequence comes from Mantis religiosa, assembly GCA_030765055.1. Taxonomy (NCBI): domain Eukaryota; kingdom Metazoa; phylum Arthropoda; class Insecta; order Mantodea; family Mantidae; genus Mantis; species Mantis religiosa. Next base: position 52,649,199 of record CM060950.1, on the reverse strand, counting down.
CCAAGGTGTTTTTAATAATCCTATATAATAGAAGAAATAAAGCTCAATTCAAAATTTCACTGCTCAATATGAGTACTAGACATATGGCATGGATGCTTGCTCCAAGAATTTCTTATCTTACGTCGAAGGCTGGTGCCATCCTCTGTACGCAACTCCTGCCGTGCAAAATGTATTGGAACACACGTTATTTTTTTCTTATTTAACGTCCTTCAATATTCAGTCATATAGTACCAAGAATGGAATGGATGAAATGATGCTCAATGCGCCAGGGGTCCATGGAGCTTAGAGTTACCCGAAATTCGTCTTTCAGGATAAGGGAAAACCCCGTTTAAAGCCTTATCTAGGTAACTCACCCTGAGTAATATTCGAACTCGGGACCTACTGAACGCGAGGCAGACATGCTACCATATACGCTACTAAAGCGGGTGGAACACAAGTTCTTTGGGTACTTCGCTCCTTATTGTGATGTATTCTATTTGGCACATACTCTCCCGTGTTTCGTTTGCTTTATTAATTCCACCGAAATACGTAGTTACTTCTCGCAGATATCCAAGGACTTTATGCCTGTAAGTTAATTTATAAGTGGGGAAGAGGATGTCCAAACGAGCTGAAATTCTAATTAAATACAAATAGCAAAAATGTCAGGCAGATCAACTTTGAATAACACAATATATCTGCAACATACGGTTACGAAAGTTGCGCACATATGTGCAGCTACTTTACGTAAGTACCACTCTACCACACTACAATTTGTTGGATTGATATTGTGTCACTACACTGTAGCTGCAGTTTTGTCTTGCTCAAAATAATCAATTAAATTTAAGAAATATTCGTATATTATTCTTCAAATAATTGCAAGCCATGTTAAGACCTTTATCGCAATAAGGAGCCAGAGGCAGAGCAATCTCTCGACAACAAGATAGTGTTTGTAAAACTACTGCTTCATTTTTGGTTCCTGTATCAATATATCTACCGTGGAGGACAATTTGTAATTAGCTGTATCCAATAATAATGCCTCACATGTTAAGAAGCTCTATCAGCTTTACCATAAATGTCATACAGGGAATAAGAATATCAAAACCCTGTCTTGCGTAGTGTGACTTTAAATTTATTTATTGGAATGCCATGCAATTTAAGTTACGGCACATAAGCGCCCTGCTTTTAAACGTTATCTAGCACTTCTTCTCTATAGACCTTGTATACACAACGAGGTGTGTACTGAAGCAATTACTTGAAATTTTTTAACTTGCATGAGAAGATAAGGTAAGCATTCCTTTAGGAGTGGTTGACAAAACTGGTATGAGTGTATTAACTTTCTATTGAAACAGATAATATATAATAGCGATAGTTTTAGTTACACTGATTTTCCGCCAAGAGGAAATGTTAGTTCATGAGTATGGGGGGGGGTTCCTTTACAAAGTGCGCCTTCATGCCAAGAGATGGCAGCGCCTGTCATACGTTTTGCTGCGAGGGAATGGTGTTAATATTTACAGACCTAGCTAACAATTTGTAGCTGTGGCTCTCAGCAAATCCCGGAACACCAGTTTGGCTTCCGTTCTGGCCACTCCACGACCGAGCAGCTACTGCGGGTTGCCGAGAAGGCCTCCCTGGGTTTCCAGGAAAGGTCTAAAACGGTAGCAGTGCTGCTCGACGTGGAGAAGGCATTCGCCACTACCTGGCATGAAGGACTCATTTACAAACTCCTGGAGCATGAAATTCCCCGTCCATACATTTCCTTGGTGGCCGGTTTCCTCGGAAACCGAAGCTTCCGAGTAAAGATGGAGGGGAAGCTGTCCACCGAGCGGCCCATTGGCGCTGGAGTACCGGAAGGCAGCGCGCTGTCGCCGGCGCTCTTCGCAGCTTACATGGCCGACATCCCAACTCATCACAACACCCAAACCTGTCAGTATGCGGACGATCTCATGATCTTCGCAGTCAATAGGAATACACGGTACAGCTTCCGGCAAATCCAAACCCAGCTCCGGGCCATTGGCGAATGGAGCGCAAAATGGCGAATGGCAATTAACCCGGAGAAGAGCTCTGCTATTCTCCTGGCGAAAACCATAGCCAACCGGTTGCAGCAGAACTTCGTTTTACGGCGACGTCGAATCCCTTGGGTGCAAACGGCGAAGTATCTCGGGGTGACGCTGGACCGTAAGTTAACTTACGTTCCGCACGTCAAGGGCAAGGTCCAGCTGGGGCACGTCGCACTCCGGAGCCTATACCCTATCTTCAGATCAACCATGCCGATCCGTCTCAAACTCCAACTGTATCGGGCGATCATTCCGCCTATGATTCTGTACGGCTGTGAGATCTGGGGAACAGTGGCTAATACCACTTTCGTCAGACTCCAGACGCTGCAGAACAAGGCACTACGCATCATCTACGATACAGGCTGGAGATTCCCGGCTCATATCCTACATGAGCACTCCCAGATCCCGTACATTGTCGACGTCATTCGCGAGAGGGCACGATCAATGTACGAGAAAATCCAAATTCACCCCAACCCTTTAGTGAACTCCCTGGGAAGGTATGACCCGAGAGATCAAAGGCGCTTGCCGTCCTTCAGACTGCCGAGAGACGTCCTGGGACCCCTTGGGTAACCCAAGGAAAACCCCAGATGTCTCTGGGAACAACTTCTACGCCAAAGGACAAGCGCTACACAACCCGTATCCAAAACGGGGCAAAAAACTAATTCGTGTCTCCCAAAAAGGGAGAACGATTAAGTACAGCTGCCCACGATAAAGAGGGGCAACCCATTCCAAACCTATCCAAAATTTCAAACAGTAAACAAATTCAAACACCCCAGCAGAACATGGATCTACTAGTTCATCTCGCAGGTTAAGCCGCAAAGCGGCTAGGTACTGCGGCATATGACACCCGGACGGGGAAAACCCCGCCCGACTAGGACTACCTCTGGACCTCTGTGTGCGTTGTATATATTAGAGTTGAGAAGGATTTGCCTTAGTTTTGTTGCAACTTGTATCCAATTATAATGATGAGTACACTTGGGAAGAGTTCATTATTCTCACAAGAAGCTGCAGTCACACTGCTGTTTGTCCCCATGTGTGGGTATTTCTTGTAATTTGAAAGAGAACATGGTTTGTCATTCTCTCAGCAGATTCCTAGTTCCCGACCGGGCTTTAGAGAAACCAAATACTGAATTCCTGGTAAAGATTTAATGTACAGATAGAAAAATTCAGCGTCATGCCGGCATTTCAACCTGGGTTCTCCCGGTCACCTTCCGCTGTATCTATTAAAAACTAAGATAACGCACACGTCTGGAATAGCTACAATAGCTACATTGTCTAACCATATATTTGATTCAGAATTGTCTCCGCACTTCCATCCCGCCAAATCCAAGGATCACAAACATACCCACCCTGGAGAATGCAATCTCATCCTTCACTTCTATCGTGAAGCGGACTACCCACAATCTGACAGTCCAATCCTCGGCTCCTCTCTACCCTGATGTCCTTCCTCTGGACATCATCCTTCTCATCAGAAGATCCTGGGCTGCACGGAGACTATACCAGCGTCACCGCACGCCACATATTCGAGCGCTTCTAAGACGCTTGCGTCGAGAAGTCAGTGCCCGACTGCGCGAGCACAAGGTGCAACCGTGGGAGGACAAAATGGCCAGAATGCGCGTCGAGGATGGCGACGTTTGCAGGATAGCCAGAGCCCTCAGAAATCACAGAGGCTTATACAACTCCCCCATCCATGGCACCCAAGGCCTGGCTTACGAACCCCAAGCCAAAGCCGATACTTTCGCTGACTACCTTGAACGTACCTTATGTCCAAGAGATGACCCCCAGGACGATAAATTTTCCGAACGTGTTCGTCGGGAGGTGCGTCGTTTCCTACGCCGCCCTCCTGAGGACGCGGTTCGTCTCCCAACCATTCGTCCCAGCAAAGTCCAGGGCGCACATCAGCGTCTCATAACAAAAAAGGCGGCGGGGCCGGACAGGCTGACCCCCCTAATGCTCCGCCATCTCCCCTTCAACGCGGTTCTATTCCTAACTAGGATTTTCAACATGTGCCTCACCCTTGGGTGTTTTGCACGAGAGTGGAGAGAGGACCGGGTGATTTGCATATTGAAACCTGGGAAAGATCCGGATCACCCCTCCAGCTATCGATCTATCAGCCTCCTTTCCACCCTCTCGAAAGTTCTCGAGAGGTTGATTCTCACCCGCTTGTCCCCAATATTGGGAGACCTTCAAGCCATTCCCGCACATCAGTTTGGTTTTCGTCCTGGGCACTCGACAATCCAACAGTTGCTGCGGGTGGTGGAGATTGCTGCCCTGGGGTTCCAGGAAGGCGCCTTCACTGCTGCAGTTTCTTTGGATGTAGAGAAGGCCTTCTCCACGACATGGCACGCCGGGCTCCTCTACAAATTAATCCACCTGGGGCTACCAACACAATTAGTCAACATAATACACAGCTTCTTGCGACACCGCACATTCCAAGTCACAGTCGCGGGGAAAACATCTACACTCAGACCACTGAGAGGCGGAGTCCCCGAAGGCTCTGTACTATCCCCCACCCTATTCACCGTCTTTATGGCAGACTTCTCAACAGATCCACGAGTCGAAATGGCACAATACGCTGACGACGTGCTTCTGTTCTGCAAAGACAAACACATCCTCAGAGCCTTCAACCACTTACAAAGACATCTGCGCCTCACACAGCAGTGGTGTAGGCGTTGGCGGATGTCCGTTAATCCGGACAAAAGCCACGCCATACTTTTTACAAAGCGCCACACCCCCGCAGACTGCCCCAATTTCAGCTACCGAGGTCGAAGGATAGAGTGGACTAACTCTGTCCAGTACCTAGGTGTTAACTTGCACAAGGGTTTAACTTTTCGCCAACACATCAGGGACCGAGCGGTCAAGGTACAGGGAGCAATTGCTTCACTGTATCCATTGCTGGGGTCAACCTCGATGCCAGTTGGCATGAAGTTATACCTTTTCCGAGCGCTGGTGATCCCGGTTATGCTTTATGCCTGCGAGATCTGGGACATGGACGCAGACAGCGTGCTAGCATGGCTCCATGCACAGAATAGAGGACTCAGGTCTATATATTCTGTGGGTCCTTATTTTCCTACCAGGTTGCTGCACGAGGCCTCGAGTCTCCCATACGTGGAGGATGAAATCAAGCGCCGGGCATCAAAATTGTACGCAAATTTACCCAACCACAGAAGCGCCCTTGTCAGATCCCTGGGAGATTATGACCCCACTAGACGTCGCTCTAGTCAGCACTGGTTACCCCGCATGGCTTGCGGGCATCCGAGATAACCTAGGAGCTACTCCGAAAAGCAGCTAAAGCTGAACTCCACATAATCCTTCCAAGCTGCTTGGCATTAAAATTATATACCCAAAATTTAAATAAATAAAACACCAGGGTGCAAGGTGTTGCATCCTGTCCTTCAACCCTCAGGTACATACTAGTAACCTCATAAAAATTCACCATTCTAAAAATCAACATTTCACCCTACAATATCCCGATATTTACCTTACCTGCGGTAAAACCCTTAACGGGTGGGCACGCAGCAGAAAACCTTCTGGCTTTATACAGCCACTCAGCACCACATGGCATGGCATGGCATGTGTGCGTTGTATATATCAGACTCGAGAAAGATTTACCTTAGTTTTGTTGCTACTTGTATCCAATTATAATGATGAGTAGACTTGGGAAGAGTTCATTATTCTCACAAAAAGCTCCAATCACATTGCTGTTTGTCTCCATGTGTGGGTATTTCTTGTAATTTGAAAGATAACATGGTTTGTCTGTCTCCCAGCAGATTCCTAGTTCCCGAACGGGCTTTAGAGAAACCAAATGCTGAATTCCTGGTAAAGATTTAATGTACAGATAGAAAAATTCAGTGTCGTGCCGGCATTTCAACCTGGGTTCTCCCGGTCACCTTCCGCTGTATCTATTCAAAACTAAGATAACGCACACGTCTGGAATAGCTACAATGGCTACATTGTCCAACCATATATTTGGTTCAGAATAGCTTCCCAACTTAGCGCTTCGGGATAATCCATGCACATGTGACCGCAATTCATCAATGTATTCATAAGCCTGTTCCAAAAGTCATAGAAATGTATCTGTCAAAGCTCCTTATCCGGCATCTTAATAATGCATCTTAATTAGGATAAGAGCTCTTGATACGCCCAAGTACAGGAAGATCAGTGTCTTGCATGAATTTATAGCTCTTAGAATTACTAAACAATTGTGCTTGGTTACATCCAGTTGTATAAAATACTTTTTTTCCCCATTTAACTGTTTTTCGTAGTGAGGGATAGCTAGTAATTGCTGATCCACATCACTCATATTTTACCGGTCATTTCCCCCAAACAATGGAGTAGCTAAGATGCCATCTGTAGGCCAGTAGACGTCACTACTACCTATATCCTTAAAAGCTCCTTCATAATCGTTAAACAAATCTTCCTGAATTTCTACAGTAATATCAGAAGCTTGTACGCATCATACGGCAGCTCATTTATTTGCTGTATTACCGGGATAAGCCATGGATAGCATTGAACTTTAACAATTTCAAATGTGCCATGCATTTAGCTATTGACAGCTATAAGAAATCGCTCTGAATACAGAGAGGGTATAAATAACTAAAATAATGAGCAAAAACAGTTGCATAGGGCTACCAGAAACCTTGTAAAAACAGATCTGTAATAATAGATACTGAAAGGGAGTTTTCTTTCCAGTTTGTTTGTGTTACGCAACATATACTCGTATGATTATCGCTTGGTATAGCATAAACTAAGAGCTAAAACCTTGAACCGGAGGAGTCGCTTGCATAGCTATACATAAGTACATTCGTTCGCATACACACTAAACAAAATGATTCAAATATTAGGCGCGTTCGGTGCAAAAAAAAAATGGTTTTTGCTACAGTGAAACAAATTAATGAAATTTCAACGATTTATTAATATAGTCTCTACTTTATTGTTACTGTAGATATATACAGTCTTTAATGGGTTTTTAAACCAGCTTTTGTTTCGTTTAAATAACTTAAGAAATACGGAAGATACGGATTTGTATTTATGACGATTTTTACGCAGTTAACAACTTAAATGTCTTGTTCTGTTTATTAAGTATGTGTTTCCGGCCATGGAAGGGTTTAAATGGCCATCGGCGAAGCGGGTACTAAAGATTGTCACGGATGCTTGTTCCAAGAATTTCTTATTTTACGCCGTCCTCTTTGCGCAACTCCTGCAGTGCAAAATGTATTGCATCTCAATTTTTTTTTAATTTACGTCCTCCAACATTCAGTCATATCGGACGATGAATGAAATGGAGGAAATGATGCTCAATGAGTCCGGGGTCCTTGGAGCTTAGAGTTATCCAAAATTCGTCTTTCAGGATAAGGAAATATCCCGATAAAAAAAGTATCTAGGTAAACCACCAAATCCGAGATTCGAACTCGGGACCTGTTGAACGTGACGGAAACATGCTAACATCTACGCTACCAAGGCGGGCGGAACGCAAGTTCAATAAGTTCTCCGCCTCCTTTTGTGATGTAGGGTATCTGGCACATACTCTCCGGTGTTTCGTTTGCTTAATTAATTCCTCCGAAATACATAGGTTCTTAGCGCAAAAAGCCAAACATCGTATGCCTGCGAGGAAATTATAAGAAAGGAAGAGAATGTCCAAACGTGCTGAAATTCTAATTAAATACAAATAGCAAGAGAGTCGGCCATATGAACACTGAATGAAACAATACCTCTACAATATTCGGTGGCGAAAGGTGTGCATAGCTGAGCAGCTTCTTTACATCGGTTCCACATTAGCACAGAAAATATGTTGGATTGATAAGGTTTCAGTACACACTGTAGCTGCAGCTTTGTCTTGCCCAAAATCAACAATTAAATATAGGAAATATCTGTGCATTATAACTAGAGTTGTCCAAAAAGTCTAGAAATAGTAGCAAGCCATGTTAAGACCGTTATCGCAATAAAAAACCACAGGCAGAGCAATCGCTCGACATCAAGATAGTGTCGATAAAAAGGTTGTTTCCATTTTGGCTTCTGTTTCAACATATCTCTCTTGGAGGACAATTTATAATTAATTTTATCCAATTATAATGCCTCACATGTTTAGAAGCTTTTGTCCTTTCCTTAAATGTTATAAAGGGAATAGTATTATCAAAACTCTGTCTTGCATTTGCTGTAGGCATTTATTAGTATTTCGGAATGTCTAGTGTGATTTTTGTTTTATTTGTTGGAATGCCATGCAATTTAAGTTACGGTACGTATGTACCCTGCTTTTAAACGATATCTACCACTTTCTCTGATGTATAGACCTTCTATCCACAACGAAGTGTGTACTAAAGCAATATTTTGAAAATGTTTACTTTCAAGTTGGATCAGAAAACAATACAAGCATTTTTTTAAGAGTGGCTCGCGAAATTGTTATGAGTGCATTGACATTCTATTTATAAACAGGTATTATAACAGTTTTATAGTTTTACTTACTCTGATTTTCCACCAAAGGGAATTGTTGGTTTACAAAGTATGGAGCGTTCTGTTAAAGAGCGCGCGTTGATGCCGAGAGATGGCGCAGCCTGTCATATGTTATGTTGCGAAGTAATGGTTCTAATATTTACAGACCTGGCTAACAATTTGCAGTTGTGACTTTCAGCAATTAGTCAATTTTAATCTGTTTCCAGTACCTGAAGATAACTGGCAGCCACAGTGAAAACTGAGATAATAGAAAAAGATGAAATATTAATGCGTCAGAGAACATGTCTCCTGCAAGAGTTATTTAAACGGGGATTTCGGAACTGTGTACGTTGCATATATTAGGCTTCTGAAGTATTGTCCGGACTTGTATCCAATTATTCTGATGGGTACACTTGTTAAGTTTTCATTAATCTTGTAAATATAGGTTTAATTTAGAACTTTTTATATGAATATCCAGTTGGATATTCTTGTTTTCTGATCTGAGTGAACCATATAATGACAACATTAAAATATGTGTAATTTTGCGATTGGCCGTAGTAATAATTGTATTACTTAATGTGGTGACGTAGCAGTTAATCGGCAAATCATAAAATTAATAAAGGATTAATGATAGTAACGGTAACTCAATAATGTTCATAGATATATGACGATGGAATATTGTCGCGGTAAATATAAAAGTTTTGTAACCGAAAATCAATAATCTTCATAGATATATGTTCTGCAATCTTGTTTCATGACGATGGGAAATTGTCGCCGTGAATATAATAGTTTTGTAACGTAAAAAGAGAGTTATTCAGTATTCGTAATAGTAATGAGTGGAGTGCGGAGGTGAGGAATTTTAAGAAATTAACAGAAATTATAGATTAACTTGAAAATAAGGTTTTATCGATGTGTTGGAAGGGGACTACAGTGATTGGTTAAGAAGGAATGTTCGAGTAAAGAGAATCCATTTGTACAATTAAATAATATATTACGAAATCAGACTTTTATAAAATTTTATTTATATCACCGGAAACCACACCTGAAAACAAGAGATATCATGACTCTTATTTAATCAAATTCAATTCAGACGATACAAATATTGACTTGAAGAAACTGAGCTGCACAAACTGACGACATGGGAGAGAATTGTGCTTGCAGCGAAGAGATACCGCTACATATTACGCCCAAACGTGTAGCTGATTAAGATGGACGGTAACAACCTCATAAAAGGCTGCAGTTACACTGATATTACTTCCAACCTATAGATTATTCATGAGTGTGTATATCTTGTAATTTGAAAGAGAACATGGTTTGTCTGTCTCTCAGCATGTTCCCAGTTCCCGCACAGGCTTTGGAGCAGCCAAATGCTGAATTCCCGGTAAAGATAAAATGGACGGATACAGAAATTCAATGCCATTCCGGGATTTTAACCACAGTTCTGCCAGTCAACGTGCGCTCTATTTATTCAAACCGAATATAACGCACACGGTTGAAATAGCTAAAATAGCTACATCGTCCAATCAGAAAATTGGTTCCGAATGGGCTCCCAACTTAGGGCTTCGAGGAAATCCATGCGCATGTGACCGCGATTCATCAATGCATTCAAAAGCCTGTTCCAAAGTCCATAGAAGCATATCTTTCAAAGCTCATTATCCGGCATCTTAATAAACGGTAACGTTAAAAATCCACCGAAGTCCAACCTAACAACTCCAGTTGAGGAAACTCCCATCAACAATAGCGCTGCTAAAATGTACTGGAGAACCACCGTGCACAAACAACCACTTTCTTATTACATACAGGGGTAGGTCTCCATGTAGGAAACGTGGAAATGTATAGAGACGAGAGGAGAAGATAAAATTACAATACAGATATTAATCCAAAACTGTTGCTCATGTTCAGGCTGAACTGCAACAGTAGGATTAACAGCAGCCTATGTTTCGCGTCGTGGAAAATTTTAATTAAAGGTATATGCTGATAGTCCCCTTGTATAAATTCCCCATGTGTGGGTATATCTTATAATTTGAAAGAGAACATGGTTTGTCTGTCTCTTAGCAGATTCCCGAATGGGCTTTGGAGCAGCCAAATGCTGAATTCCTGGTAAGTTCTAATGGACAGATAGAAAAATTCAATGCCATGCCGGCATTCCAACCAGGGTTCTTCTGGTCACCTTCCGCTCTATCTATTCAAAACTGTGATAACGCACACGACTAGAATAGCTAGAATAGCTACATTGTCCAACAAGATATTTCGTTCAGAGTGGCTTCCCTACTTAGGGCTTCGGGATAATCCATGCGCAATGACAGCGATTCATCAATGATTTGAAAAGCTGTCCCAAATGTCATAGAAACGTATCTTCCAGAGTTCATCTTTGGGCTTATTTCTAAACGTTAACATTCAAAACCTTCCGAGGTCCAATCTTACAACTCCAGGGGAGTAAATTCGCATCAACAATAGTGCTGCTAAAATGTGCTGGAGAACCACCGTGTACCAAAGACCTCTTTTTTGATACTTACAGGGGCAGATCTCCATGTAGCAAACGTGGAGGTGTATCGAGACGAGACGAGATTCGCGTACAATTTCAGTACATATATTAATCCAAAACTTGCTTATGTACAGGCTCAACTGCAGCAGTAGGATTAACAGCAGTCCATGTTGCGCGTCGTGGAATATTTTAATTAAAAATATTAGAAAAATCGTATGATCAGGAATGTAAACTGACGAGAAAAACAATGGTCCGGTATTTTGCGTTAGAACAAAAGGGAGAAGCTGTCCCATTTTAAAGCAATGAGAATGATGATACCGGCCTCTGTTGTGAGCATTATATGTTGACGGTTTATGAACTTAAGCCTTCACTAATCCCAAGGAAACAATGATGATGGGACATACATTTCCATAAATACACTCCTGGAAATGGAAATAAGAACACATTGACGCCGGTATGTCAGACCCACCATACTTGCTCCGGACACTGCGAGAGGGCTGTACAAGCAATGATCACACGCACGGCACAGCGGACACACCAGGAGCCGCGGTGTTGGCCGTCGAATGGCGCTAGCTGCGCAGCGTCTGGGCACCGCCGCTGTCAGTGTCAGCCAGTTTGCCGTGGCATACGGAGCTCCATCGCAGTCTTTAACACTGGTAGCATGCCGCGACAGCGTGGACGTGAACCGTATGTGCAGTTGACGGACTTTGAGCGAGGGCGTATAGTGAGCATGCGGGAGGCCGGGTGGACGTACCACCAAATTGCTCAACACGTGGGGCGTGAGATCTCCACAGTGCATCGATGTTGTCGCCAGTGGTCGGCGGAAGGTGCACGTGACCGTCGACCTTGGACCGAACCGCAGCGACGCACGGATGCACGCCAAGACCGTCGGATCCTACGCAGTGCCGTAGGGGACCGCACCGCCACTTCCCAGCAAATTAGGGACACTGTTGCTCCTGGTGTATCGGCGAGGACCATTCGCAACCGTCTCCATGAAGCTGGGCTACGGTCTCGCGCACCTTTAGGCCGTCTTCCGCTCACGCCCCAAAATCGTGTAGTCCGCCTCCAGTGGTGTCGCGAAAGGCGTGAGTGGAGGGACGAATGGAGACGTGTCGTCTTCAGCCATGAGAGTCACTTCTGCCTTGGCGCCAATGATGGTCGGATGCGTGTTTGGCGCCTTGCAGGTGAGCGCCACAATCAGGACTACATACGACCGAGGCACACAGGGCCAACACCCGGCATCATGGTGTGGGGAGCGATCTCCTACACTGGCCGTACATCTTGGTGATCGTTGAGGGGACACTGAATAGTGCACGGTACATCCAAACCGTCATCGAACCCATCGTTCTACCATTCCTAGACCGGCAAGGGAACTAGCTGTTCCAACAGGACAATGCACGTCCGCATGTATCCCGTGCCACCCAACGTGCTCTAGAAGGTGTAAGTCAACTAACCTGGCCAGCAAGATCTCCGGATCTGTCCCCCATTGAGCATGTTTGGGACTGGATGAAACGTCGTTTTACGCGGTCTGCACGTCCAGCACAAACGCTGGTCCAACTGAGGTGCCAGCTGGAAATGGCATGGCAAGCCGTTACACAGGACTACATCCAGCATCTCTACGGTCGTCTGCATGGGAGAATAGCAGCCTGCATTGCTGCGAAAGGTGGATATACACGGTACTAGTGCCGACATTGTGCATGCTCTGTTGCCTGTGTCTATGTGCCTATGGTTCTGTCAGTGTGATCATGTGATGTATCTGACCCCAGGAATGTGTCAATAAAGTTTCCCCTCCATGGGACAATGAATTCACGGTGTTCTTATTTCAATTTCCAGGAGTGTATATTGCACTCTTGATGTAACGGAATCCTTCCTATAGCTTGAAAAGGTATTTTGAATAATCCTATATAGTAGAAGAAATAAGGCTCAGCTGAAATTTCAGTGCTGAATATCAGTGGCCCTTTCACCGAGATGGACGTCATATGACGTCCAAATTAAAATGCTCCAAACCGATATGGACGGGTAGAGACGTCCTGCGCATAAATGTATTTAATGCTCATTTAACGATAATTATTTTAATCTTCCTACTTTACAATAAATTTAAATTAGTTCTATAAGGGATGTAAATGTACACTTAAAGGTTTCTTTTTGAATTGTACAACTCCAAACCTGGATAAAAACCCAAGGGAACATCTGCAGATTCACAACAAATAATATTGGTTTCCTTGCGAAATTCTCTTTCGAAATACACTACACATTTTAGAAATGGTTACGGCATTTTTGGCTGTGGATGGTATTCCTTTAGGAAAGTGTTTTCTCTCAAGTATGAGGGGTGATGTCACGGTGAATTTCTTACGCCTTACCTCTGAGTATTATAATACTCAATTAGGATACGAGCTCTTTATACGCGTAAGTACAGGTAGATGAATGCCTTGCATGAATTTATTGCTCTGAAAAATACTAAACAAGTGTGCTTTTTACATCCAGTGGTATAAAAATACTCTTTACAACATTTTACTGTTTTTCTTAATGAGGGATAGCTAGTAATAGCTGATCCATATCACTCATCATTGACCCGTCATTTCCCCAAAACAATGGAGTAGCTAAGGTGCCATCTGTAGACTAGTACACGTCACTACCACCTATATCCTAAACATCTCCTTCATAATCGTACAACAAATCTTCCTGATTTTCTACAGTAATATCAGAAGCCTGTACACATAATACCCCAGATAATTTATTTGCTCTATTACCGGGATAAGCCATGGATAACATTGAAATATAACAATTTCATTTAGCTATTGACAGCTATAAGAAATCACTCTGAATACAGAGAGAGTATAAATAACTAAAGTAATGAGCGAAAACAGTTGAATAGGGCTACCAGAAGCTATGTAAAAACAGATCTGTAATAACAGATTCTGACAGTGAGTTTTCTTTCCAGTTTGTTTGTGTACCGCAACATATACTCGTATGATTATCGCTTGGTATAGCATAAACTAAAAGCTAAAACCTTGAATCGGAGGAGCCGCTTGCGTAGCTAAACATGCATACATTCGTTCGTATACACACAAAACAAAATGATTCAAATATTAGGCCCCTTCGGCGCAAAGAATGGCTTTTGCTACATTGAAACAAATTAGCGAAATTTCAACGACTTATTAATGTAGTCTATACTTTATTGTTACTGTATATATACTGCCTTTAATGGCTTTTTAAACCAGCTTTTGTTTCGTTTAAATATTTTAATAAATATGGAAGATACGGATTTTTTTTTTATTTAGATGCATTTTTTCAAATTTTAACAACTTAAATGTCTTGTTCTGTTTATTGGGTATCCGTCTCCGGCCGCTGAAGTGTTTTAATGGCCTTCGGCGATGTGGGTACTGGACAGATAGCACGGATTCTTGCTCCAAGAAGTTCTTATCTTACGTCGCAGCCGGGCGCCGTCCTCTTTACGCAACTCCTGCAGTGGAAAATGTATTGGAATGCAAGTTACGTCCTTCAAAATTCAGTTATATCGTACGATGAATGAAATAGATGAAATTATGCTCAATGCGCCCGGGGTCCATGGAGCTTAGAGTTACCCGGCATTAGTCTTTCAGGATAAGGGAAAAACCCTTTAAAATCTTATCTAGGTAACTAACCCTGAATGAGATTCGAAGTCGGGACCTCTTGAACGTGAGGCAGACATGCTACCATATACGCTACGGAAGCAGGCGGAACACAAGTTCTTTGGGTACTTCGCTCCTTATTGTGATCTATTGTATTTGGCACATACTTTCCCGTGTTTCGTTTGCTTTATTAATTCCACCGAAATACCTAGGTATTCCTCGCAGAAATCCAAAGACTTTATGCCTGCGAGGGATTTATAAGAGGGGAAGAGAATGTCCAAACGAGCTCAAATTCTAATTAAATACAAATAGCAAATCAGTCAGCCAGATCAACACTGAATGAAACAATATATCTGCAATTTTCGTTTGTGAAAGGTGCACATAAATAAGCAGTTTCTTTAGATAAGTTCCACTCTACCATACAACAAATTTTCAGATTGATATTTTGTCAACACAAACTTTAGCTACAGACTTGTCTTGCTCAAAATAATCAATTATATGTAAGAAATATCTGTACATTATGACTAGAGTTTGTCGTATAATTCTATAAATAATAGCAAAGCCTGAGAAGAACTTTATGGCAATAAAAAACCACAGGCAGAGGAATCTCGCGAAAACAAAATGGTATCGGTAAAAAGATTGTTTCCTTTTGGGCTTGAGTATCAACATCTCTCCCGTGGAGGACAATTATAATTATTTGTATCCAATTATAATGCATCACATGTTTAGAAGCTTTCTTGGCTTTCCATTTAATGTCATAAAACGGAATAAGATCATCAAAACCCTGCCTTGCATTTGCGATAGACATTTATTAGTATTTCGAAATGGCTAGTGTGACTTTTAAATTAATTATTGGAATGCCATGTATTTTAAGTGACAGCTTATAAGTACTGACCTTTTAATCGTTTTCTACCAATTCTTCTGCTGTATAGACGTTGTATCTACAACGAAGTGTGCACTGAAGAAATTACTAGAATTTTTTTTCTTTAGACTTGGATCAGGAGCTAAAATAAGCTTTTGTTTAAGAGTTGGTTGCAAGAATGGTATGAGTGTATTGACTTTCTATTAAAACAGATATTATATAAAAGCGATAGTTTTAGTTACACTGATTTTCCGAATAGGAGAAATGTTGGTTCAAAGGTATGGAGAGTTCTGTTACAAAGTGCGCCTTCTTGCCGAGAGATAGCACTGCCTGTCACATGTTTTGCTGCGAGGGAGTGGTGTTAATATTTACAGACCTGGCTAACAATTTGTAGTTGTGGCTTTCAGAATTTGGTTAGGTTTAATGTGTTTCCAGTACCTAAAGATAACTAGCAGCCACAGTGAAAACTGAGAAAATAACCAAAGATGAAATATTTATGAGTCAGAGAAGAAGTTTCCTGCAGGAGGTATTTAGTCGGGGATTTAGGTGCTGAGAGCGTTGTATATATTAGACTTGACAAGAATTGACCATAGGTTTTTTGCAACTTGTGTCCAATTATAATGTTTCGTACACTTGGGAAGTGTTCATTAAAGTCACAAAAGGCTGCAGTGACACTTCTCTTAGTCACAATGTATAGATTATTTATGGGTAGGTATATCTTGTAATTTAAAGGAGAACATGGTTTGCCTGTCTCTCAGCATACTCCGATAATTAGGTGACCCTATATAAGAGGGTCGGCTGGTCAGTCCCGAGCCTCACATAGAGATGGCACCACTGAGCCAGTTTGACGGATAGCATCAAATAGTTTAACTATATATTAGCCCGTATCCATAGTTGCAGGTCACTAGTTTGTTTAATTTTTGAGTGACAGTATTCTAAACAAGAAAAATGTGGAAGTTTCTCGAAAATGGAAGATTTGGAAAAACGAAAAGTGATTAAAGACTTCCATTTGAAGCGTTTAACGCTCAAAGAAATTAAGGGGGAAATGGACAAAACATTCAAAGCCTCTGCCCCATCATACACAAAGATTAAAAGGTGGGCTGGAATGTTTAAAATGATACGTACGAGCACAAGTGGTGAGCCTCCCACTGGACCCCCTGTGGAAGTCACAACTCCAGAGATCATTAAAAAGAAAAAACATCGTTTAGAACTGGAAGAAGCAAACTAAAGTTGTTTGAGATAGCAGAAGCTGTAAACATATCAAAAGAATGTGTAAGTAATAATTTAAGTAATGTCTTGGGCTTTCACAAGGTCTGTGCAAGACGGATGCCGCGTTTGTTGACACCTGATAAAAAGTTGCAAAGAAAAACTGTTTCTGTTAAGAAACAGTGGAATTGTGCCAGGTAGAACAACTCCAAAAAACGCTGAGTAATTTTTGTCAGCCAACAACGTTATTACGAGCGTTTATGGGATGCACAGGGAATTATTTTTATTTATTACTTGGAAAAGGGTAAAAGTATCACTGGTAGCTACTATGTAAGCTTACCGCAAACTTTGAGAGGTGAAAAAGACCTCATTTGGCAAAGAAAAGAAACCTTGGAAATTAATTGTTCTTTCACACTAGCCGTGTGTAGGCTAAAGCATGGAAAGATTGAGTAAGACTGAAAAATTCAACGCCATAGCCGGGATTTGAACCACAGATCTTCTGGTTGCCATCCAGCCGCTCTAACCCTTAAGCTACTATGGCCAATGTGCCAACATGACATTAAATTCTCCAAGTGACTCGTGTTTCTCCCGGTTATCTCCTTAGGAGTTCTCATAAACACATGATAAAAACAAGAATCATTTGGAGAATTTAATGTCATAACGGCACGTTGGCCATAGTAGCTCAAGGGTTAGAACGGCTGGACGGCAAGCAGAAGATCCGTGATTCAAATCCCGGCTATGGTACTGAATTTTTCAGTCTTACTCAATCTTTCCAAAAGAAACCTTGTTTCCTCACGACAATGCTCTTACTCATCCTTCAGTCATTGCAATGGGAAAAATGTGTGAATTAAGGTTAGAATTGCTTGAACATCCATCGAATTCGCTAAAACTAGTATCCAGTGACTACCAGATGTTCCCGAAACTAAAGAAAAAAATCTTGTAGAATGAAGATTTCAAAGCAACCAGGAGGTCATTGATACAGTAAACAGCTATTTTGAGGACCATGATAAATCTCACTACAGAGGATGGTTAATTAAATTAGAACACCGATATGATTAATGCATTAGATTTTCTGGAGATTATGTTGAGAAATAAAGAAAAAAACTAAAACGTTCTTTTTTTTAATTGTTAGGCTCGGGACTTATCAGCGAACCACGTATAGTCAAATTTAAGATGGGGTAATGCTGTTGAAATTAGGCTATATCCCACAATTATTTTTCCTCCAGACATTGGACATCCCTAGAAGAGATTGTGAGAGAATGTGCATGACCTTATGCGATGAACAACTGCACGTGATTTGCTGCTCCGTCATGGTTAAGTTAACTGTCAAGTTTTCCTAACAGAGGTGATATTGGCATGCGTTTTCCACCTTGCTCAACGTTTTAATTAAAATCTATGACACAGGTGCGCAGTGTTTAAACATGCGTATCTCAAATTTTTGTTTCCTTACTGACATTTAGGGAATAACTGAAGTGGTGAACATATCTGGACTTTGTTTAGGCGATATAGAGGTTTGAAGATATTCATTTGATTCTCATATGAATTTATCACACATATGCCCGATTTCACCAACAAATGTTAAACTCAACGTTAACAAATGTAGCGTAACAATTATCACAGTTATAACAGTAATGTTAAATTTCTGGCACTTCACCAACCTGTTTTCTGAAAATGTTAACAAACCTGTGTTAACGCCAGGAAACTTGTAAATATCTCAGCTATAGAAGGCTATGGATGACTCGTATTATTTTCTGAACGTACTGCGATGCGCCTTTGTTTTCATTTTCGTGTGCACAAGCTGAAAAATGGCGGATGAGCAAAATGATAAATAAAGCCATGAGACAAATTTCTCATCGACGGAGAAAGAATTGTTAATTGAATTGGTAACGCAGTGTAAGGATATCATGTAAAATAAGAGGACGGATGCGGCGAATGTAAATGAGAAAGATGTCACGGGGAAAATATTGGAAACGAATTTAATTCAAATGCATGTGTCACTACTACAAGCACTAATCAACTTGTCAGTATTACGTACATTTAAAACAAGGTGCGAAGAACAAGTGACTTAAACGTTCAAGACGGCAGGTGGACAATGTATTATCCACACAATTCAGTGAATTATGAAATCATCAAGTTATTAATGCTAGAAGCAAATGCGAGATCGGCATATTCCTTTCGATGCATTTTCTAACTCATTATTAGGTAAATTTAAAAGGATGAGTGAAGAAAGGCAAGTGACTTGAACGTTTCAAGACCGCAAGTGGACAGTGTATTATCCACATAATTCAGTGAGTTATAAAATAGCAAGGATAGTTCTTGAAGCAAAGGCGAGATCGGTATATTCCTTTCGATGCATGTTCTAATTCATTATTACGTAAATTTAAAACGAGGTGCGAAGAACAAGCGACTTGAACGTTTCAAGACGGCAGGTGGAAAGTGTATTATCCACAAAATTCAGTGAATTATAAAATCGCAAAGTTATTAATACTTGAAGCTAAGGCGAGATCGGCATATTCCTTTCGATGCATGTTCTAGCTCAGTATTACGCAAATTTAAAACGAGGAGCGAAGAAGGGCAAGTTACTTGAACGTTTCAATACGGGAGGTGGTCAATGTATTATCCACATAATTCAGTGAATTATAAAATCGCAAGGTTATTAATACTTGAAGCAAAGGCAAGATAGGCATATTCCTTTCGATGCATGTTCTAACTCATAATTACGTAAATTTAAAGCGAGTTGCGAAGAACAAGTTAGTTGAACGTTTCAAGACGGTAGGTGGACAATGTGTTATCCACATAATTCAGTGAATTATAAAATCGCAAGGTTATTAGTACTTGAAGCAAAGGCAAGATCGCCATATTCCTTTCTATGCATATTCTAACCTCTCTTATACTTCCGCAGTAACCTTCATAGCAACTTATTTCGACGTCTATACCTCCATAATAAATTTGCTTCGGATATCTCCTTAAAATCATTTCTTCTCATAGGCCGTACTCTATTACGAATGCCATTTAGACGGTCTTAAATACAGCAAATCGACATCAACAGCTGAGTTCATGCTCGCTATCTTGACTTTTTACGATTATTAAGGACTTAAAATCAGAAATTTGGCGTGTTAATTTAACAAGAGATTTAACACAGGTGTTACTCTAACACTTGCTGGTGAAATGCAATTTTTGTTTTTTTACTATTGCTAAACTTATGTTAAGTCTTAACATCTGTTGGTGAAATCGGGCAATAGGTTCGGATGAAATGCACGTACTCATTGACAGGTTTGAGTTTTAGGGAACCGCTTAGGACAGTGTAACTGCGTTTTATTTTTTAAAACGCGGTCTGACGTTTATAGCTTGTAGATAGAGAGACAATGCTGAATACTTTACACGGATTGAGCCGAATCCGCATTTCCACTCACGTTAGCTGCTGAAGTAGACTTTCCTCCTCCCACCCTCACTCTATAACCTTCCTTCTCAGCGTCCTTCACCCCCGTACAACTATTCTTCTTCTCTCCATCACCCTCCATCTCTCGTTTGTCTCTATGGAAGGTGTGTCGTCATAGAATATATTCAGACAGTAATAAAAATATTTTTGTACATGTTATTATAATTCAAATACTACTACTGGCTTTAGTAGAATTCTCCCTGATTAACATCTAACCTTATTTAATATACACGATGTTCATTTTTATTCGTTATTTCCCACCCTCTGATTGAGGAAGAATCATGTCAAACTTGAATAGTGAGTCTATCTAGGAATCATAGTGCCCTCTACGGAGAAGAAGCAATAACTTTTTCGGAACAGTGGGCAACTTACAGCGCTCTCAATGTGGTTGCTCTGTTCACTAATGCAACCAGCTTCTCCTGTACATGAAGGATGGATGGATAATTGGGTTTAAGGGCGCTCAACTTCAAGGTCATCAGAGCCCTTGAAAGCCACTTCGGTTAAAATCAATTTAACAAGCTAAAAAAAAAGTTACATAAAATCAAGATAAAAACCCCTATAACGGTATCTCAAACACTAAAAGAAAGCTTAAAACCATAAAAAGGCCAAAATCCCAAATTAATGCGTCCTATATTCCTAAAGTTAAATTTAAAATGAACTCTAAAATCTTGGCCACCGTTTGCTCGTCGTCCGCCAGGGTTTCCGCCATTCTGCCCGGCAGCTGGAGAGACCTGAGGAGACGTGCTAAACTAAAACAATCTAAAAGTACGTGGTGGACCGTCAGAAAAGAACCGCACAGCGGACAAACTGGTCCTGGGGTCCTACTTAATAAAAAGCAATAACTAAAATAGCAGTGACCAATACGCAGCCGAGCCATGATTACCTCCTCCCACCGGGATAATCGACAGGTCACCCAGTGAATCGGAAGGTCCTTCACGGTCCTGAGCTTGGTGCCTCGCAAAGCAGACCACTCACCGCGCCAGCACAAGAGCGCCGCTCTACGGACAACAAGCCTGAAGTCATCCGCGGTGGCTAAAGGGAAGGTAACACCAGGTGCTGTGACGGCCACCTTAGCCGCCGAATCCGCCATTTCATGACCCTGCAAGCCAGCGTGACCAGGAACCCAGGCACACACCAGGCTAACGCCAGAGACGTGTAAGATGTGCAGGGCGTCCACCTATATATTGTAACTTTGTGGGTTCGTAGAATTAAAAGGCAGAGCTGCAGAAATTAAAAATCTCCTTTATTTTCGAAGTGCTCTTATAGATTACAGGAGCATTACGTTACATCACCATCAGTCTATCAAGGTTGCTGACAATAACAAACCGTGACAGCTGATTACATTAGCTCTCGTTACAACAACTACAGCTTACTCATTCTTGTTTACAACTGTTTCACAACTGTTTTTCTGCTCTTGCGAGCCGTCACATCCTTAGGTACCTAATGCGTAACTCTAGATCGTTCTAAAGACAGCCAGAAGCCGAACAATCTCTATCAGTCCAGAAATTTCCAAATAATTCTAACACATTCTAGAAGCGTAACTTAATCTAAGCCGGCGAGGCCTTTACCTCTGTTATCGCTGCTCGCCGGTGCCCGCTTACAATAGCACCGCTATCATTAACTACTCACCAAGGCTCATTATTACCATGAAACTGTATCCGCCGTCTGTCCTCTTATTTGTGCCAAAACTTTTATGACTGTTGCTGTGACAATATGAACACAGTCCTCATGGTTTAATGCTACTTTCGTACCGGCATTAAAATTGGTGCGACATATAAATATATTTTAAACCGCTGCATAGAGGAGTTTATGCAAAACTATCCGGCATTCAGACAAGTCCTTTGGAGCTTAATACCGCCAAAAATGCCCAGGTACCGTCCGATTGACATACTTTGGTTTGCAACAAAAGCGTCTTACGTTTTATCAGTACACGATATAATTTTTGCCATTCTCACGCATAATTAAAATGACTATTAATGTTGATTTCCTTAAGTCTCTTAGAACCAATAGGTGCATCAAACATTTCCGAGATACATGATCAGTTACTGACAAAAAGAGAGACACTGGACGCTATGAAGTGACTGGTTCCAATCTAGAAGCAATAAATAATGTTATGACAGAAAGGCTTTAAGCATACCTTCTCGGAATAGACAGTGTTAAAGGGGAAGAGAGAATTGAAATATAAGAAAACGGACACATAAATATATGTACTAGAGATATTTATTTTTTAGACTTGATTAAAAGCTTTGTACATAGTGTAACACTAATTGTTTTTCATTCTTAGAACATGTTCTACTAATTTTCTGGTTTGTAATGAACTTACATTCTGAGAAAACTGTGAGTGATAGAAAAGAATTGAGATCAAATTGAAATTTTTCTATTTTATATGACAGGTTTACAATATGCATATACGTTTACTATAACAGAAAAACAGATGTTCATTGTGAAGTTAGTGTTCACTGACTTATGCTTTCGTATAATCTTCATGGTATATTTTTACGGCTGCATAATTAGCGTTGAGTGTACTTCATTGCAGTATATTTTTTTTAAATCAGTTATTATATCTACGCACCAGGTAAAATTACGCACCTTTAAATTACGCGGCTAGACCCACCTCTCAAATATTATATTAACCTGCCGGTAGAGCGAGGCCTCAAAGCTGCTGTCAACACATCTGACACGATCGCAAGCCGCAAGGGTAATCGTATATAAACTATTGTATATCTATCAGCGATGCTATTGATAAAGTCAAATTTTGCGCGGTAAAATTACAGATTAGAATGTGCACCGTGTACATAAACATGTGCCTGTTTTTCTCGCTTACATTTTTCTTCTGATTACCAAAGATTAGAGTATTTCATCTTTGTTTCCATTTTCAAAGCTTATTACGACAACATGGGGCCGTGCCGTGGCGGAGTGGTTAGACCGCTTGACTCTCACCAAGAAGACCCGGGTTTTATCCCAGGCGACCGTAAAGTGAGATTTATGGTGGAAAACAATGCACTGGGAGGGTTTTTTGGGGTCCTCCGCTTTCCCCTGTCAGCATTCCACTAATTGCTGCATCATCCTACCTATCATTGATCTCGCCATCATGCTGGGATCTACTTACTTCACCCTCTCACCAGCCATCGGGCTGATTACTCTGGTTTTATATCAAACACAAAGATTCGGTTCCTCAGGACCGAACTTAAGCGGAGTAGTAAGAATCCCCTAAAAGGTAAGGCAGGTAAAGAGGAAGAAGAATTACTTCAATTTGGATACCCCGCCGCTGTAAAACTCTTTACTGCTAAAGCAAGCATTTGCTTATGGCCTGCATATTACGGACTTCTGCGACTCTCTGTGTCCTCTTCATATTCCATCACTTCATCCCTTCTTTCTGGGGTTGTTACAATAGATCGATGTAGCTCGTTGTCCACCCTTATCTCTTTACTTTAAAGGGTGGCTTGACACCACGGATGTCACTGCTAGGAACTATCATGCATGTGTACTTCGACTCAATGTGCAGCTGTTATGTTAATGTCGGCTGTACCGAAAATCAGAAATTTTAATACAAAAACTGAATAACTAACAGGATAAATACTACTATGAAACTCGACCTTTTTGAGACAAATGGGTCTTAATGTAAATAAAGGTATTAAGCATAAAGAATGAAGTATCCACAATGGATCAGTTACATATAAGCGGTGAACCATAAGTAGCTCAGAATCCGTTTATAGAACCAACTTGTGGGCACACATTAGCCGAATCCAAGAATCGTATTGTGACTTTTTGGGTTCGTAAAATTAAAAGTGTAGTTTTCAGAAATTCAAAATCTCTTTATTTCAGTAGATACACACACACTAAAAATGTCGTGTCATACGGTAGTCTCCGGTGGCTTCACCACACATAAAGAAACGAAAGACTTCAACCGCGGCACACTTCAGATAGCCGCACGCACACAATTAACAGCTCAACTCGCAATTGCAGCACAGTTCAAATGTTCAAACTCTCGTCCGATATGACAACGTTGGAGGACAAAAATTACAAAAAAAAAAAAAAAAAAAAAACTGCACGGCTGCACCTCCATTCACTGACTCGCTGCTGCGTCCGTCCGCAAGGCGTTATTTATAACCGAGCCGTTGTTTCTCGAAAGCTACCGAAGTTACGCGATTCTGCGTGGCATAATGAGAACGCATGGAACTAACTCTGTCGCTTTCTCCCTATGTTGCTCGCTGTCTCTCAGGGAGCGTCCCGCTCTAAGCCCACGAGCTGGCCGCTCTATCCGTCTCTTTCTTTCCTGCCCGCGCGTAGCTGTCTGTCTCTTGCGCACGAGCCTGACGCGCTTGCCGCAAAAATGCCTCGCGACAATATACTAGGTACGCACATTCAAAAGTCAAACATAAATATTTTACACAAATTAAATTTGACTGACGCTCTACTGCACCTTCTACTGATATTCAGTACATAATGTAAAGTAAAACATTGTAATACAATTCACACACTAATAATATCCTAAATGAAAAGTAATATCATTTGAAGCGTTTTGTTTATGCTATTAATAAAGGATACCTGTATTAAGTCTGCTTCAAGTTAACATTTTAAAATAATCATACTGAACTTCCACATTACCATTTCCGGTTAAGCTCCTGTAATCGTCAATTCACACATAAGTTAACCTACGTTTACCAGCTTACCGTAAGTTATCCATAGATATAGCTGATCAAACAGATCGTAAATTAAAGTTTACAAGGCATAAGTGGCTCACTTCTTGCTTCGATTACAATCAGTGGCAATTCCAAGGTCGAAATATTGTTTCTATTTTTGTATGGAAGGAATAAGAATAAAATGTGGAATATGGGCGACCTTAGAGATGATTCAGGTTGTGCAAAGTTGAAGGAATTTTTAATTTTATGTTACACATATCCTACAGCATAGGTTTCTCTCAGATCACTTCTTCAATCAGCTGTAGCTGATTTTGGGTATAGCATACAGTTACTCATAGAATCGAAGTACATGCCTAGCTCGAATATCCGTGACAACAAGCGATTCTTAAGTATAAAGGAGAAAAGGGTAGAGAACGATATATTCACAACGGAACCCTACTTAACATAATATTTCAAAATTTTCAAACTCTCCTTACTGTAAACAGTGAAATTATATAGCTAAACAATAGGATTTCAAAATGTAATTTACACATTGCACCACTAAATTAGATGAGATAAGACAATGTCAAGTTAATTATATTAGACACTACAAATTAAATTACATGAACTCTTACAGAGAAGTTAGAAATGTTATAGTGTTTATTGGACCTAAATGCAGCTGGTCAACTTCAGCGAGAAATCATTTAATAATTGCAAAACACTAACACATATCTTTCGATAATACGAGTACTAACAGAAACTATGAATTCCATTCGTATTATTACGTTAAGTATTGTGACTTCGTGGCTTCGTAAAATTAAATGTCAAGTTTGCAGATATTCAAGATGTTCTTTATTTTCGTAGAAACACACTGTATGTACACCCCTTTGCAGCACGATGACCTAACATACACCAACACAGTCCCTCGTGGCTTCTACACACCTAAATAAACAAACGAATTCATTTTCAAGTCACTGCTGCACGCACACGATTATCAAGTCCGGTTATAACTGTCCCGATAAACTAGCCACGGCTTCTTTTATATCTCCACTCGGCGTTCTAGAAATTAGTGGAATGTTTTCTAACAAACATGACGGCACCAGAAGAAAGACGAACCTTTCAGACAGACATCTATCTGTCTCGTTCTTTCTCTGTTTTGGCAAGCTTTTATCCCTCTGCGCGCGCCGGCCGATCTTGTCCAACAATGCCTCGCGACAGTATCGACATTCCCTATTTATTCTTCCCCCTCTCACATTAATCCCCGTTTTCTACTAATCCCTCCCTCCGAATCCCACTATCTCTCTCCCATCCGTTGACTTCTTTCTCTCTTCCTCTATGTGCAATAGAGATGTAAGGGGTGGTATTAAAAACAAGTAATAAAACATATTTTTCTAGTGTATTCATAAAAATGAAAGTATTTTTAGACCACATTAAAATGATATATTTAGTTTTTTATCCTCCAATCAAGATATCTGTTTAAATTGTCGTTCTATTATACTCGTTTACTCAGTAATATTGTTGAAACTTCACTATGTTGTATATCTAAAGCCCATGTGTGATAATGGTTTTGGAAAAATCAATAACCAAGTGCGAAATAGCCTATGTTAATTTTCATACGATGCTACCTCACGTTGAGGAGGTCCCGAGTTCGAATCTCGGTCAGGGTGAGTTAATTGGGTAAGGTTTTTTCCGGGGTTTTCCCTTATCCTGAAAGACGAATGTCAGGTAACTCTAAGCTTCAGGGACACCGGACTCATTTGAACATCATTTCACCAATGTCATTCACCGTCCGATATGACTTAACGTTGGAGGACGTAAATTGCACAAAAATAAAAAATCTGCTATACAAAGCTCTATAAAAATCAATTCGTCTGATGATGGATTACAAATAAACATACACACAAAATCAAAATCTGTATAACAAAGAATGAGAGAAAGAAAGCAATGTGCTTTTGGGCTTCATGGTGGCAAAGTACCTACCCATTTACATCTTTATTTCTCCAAAAGTAAAACCGAACTGAAAATCTTCACTTAGACTATGTTGTTTGCGATAGAACCAAGCACAACAGATTGTAATTTTTAAAGAAAAGACGGAACTCTAAAATTATACTATTATTGAAGTAACGACAGAGAAATCGCATTTAAAATATCATGTCCAATCTTTCGTACGGTATGTAGGCTTTGCACTCACTGTTTTTTCAGACGGTATGCTTCAAGTGACACTTGGCCTTTGTTTATATGTATACAAGTAATATGAATGTATAAATCACTTATATATATAACATTATCATATGCTCTGAGTAAAGTTAACTTGAAGCCAAATGCTTAAGAATGTCTGTGTATGATTATGACAAATAAATAAAAAAATAAAGTAAACCTTATAAAGTTATAAAAATAGTTAAGCTTTGAGGGCATTAGGACTGGAGGCACGGTAAACAATGTCTAGCAAAACAAGACTAATAGAGATGATAGTGCAAGGAGTAATGTTTACAGAGCTTCGACATGGATTCTGTTTCTTACATTGTACGTATCCCGTGATGGTCCTATGTAATAGCTACCCTCTCTGGCTGCAAGTGTTCCAGATGACTACCGTGTATCCTGTCAGCCTAATGCTTGCGCTTAAATAAGTGCAGGGCAGGGACCGTGTAGAATTCTCCAGTACGTGCCGGCTTTTCCTCTCAGTCCAGTGTGTGTGTGTGTGTGTGTGTGTGTGTGTGTGTGTGTGTGTGTGTGTGTGTGTGTGTGTGTGTGTGTGTGGGATGGGAGGGGTTGGTGCATGTGTGGGGCGGTGGTTACGTCTTCTGCTTCTACGAGAGGGAGAAATCCAGATATCAAGAAAGAGATAATTATGCAATTTGTAACACGGGGAAACTATAAGCTATTCATTGCACAGAATGATTATACATTCCAGCATACTACTTTATGATAAAGTGCGAGACAAAATCATAAAACATGTCTTCAAATTTAACATTTATATTCTCATAGTCATAAGCCGTTACGCAATTAGAATGTGACAATTGAGTCAATCCAGATAAAAGATACATTCTAGTCTATTAACAGCACCAGGTAGTATAATGTTTCCTATCAAGGGTGGGGGTGCCATGGAAGCACATATAACTCGCATTCAGGATGTCGCGGGTTCGATCCCCTCCACTTCACAACGTCTCTGAACTTGATTGCGCAGTCCCCTTCTCATTTAGCCGAATGCTGCGGTGCTTAAATTGCGACAACGTCTCTATCGTCACTACGTTAGTTAAATTTCCTTATATTTTAGATGCGCTTTCTGGAAAGTGGTGTATGGGATACCGGGCAGATGGTGTGGATACTTGCGCGGGTCACGTCTATTCTCGGCGCTGAATGGCATTGTGTAGTAGTTTTTCTTACTTGGAGGGATGCATATCGAATACTAGCTCTGGAGTGTTGGTTAAATTAAATTAAAATTAATAATAAAGTAGTATAATTTAATTTGCACAATAATTTAACAAGCTATGAGAAAATCATTAGTAAATATTAATTGTATAAAATAGATATACGCTGTTGGTTAAGATGAGGGAAATACTAAAGATCTGATACAAGTACGGAGTACATTAATGTAAGCAGAAGTTATTTGAAAGAAAAATCATTTTGTTGAAAAGTTAGTCGAATAGCAATACTTAAGTGTACAGCTAAATTTGATACTGGACATTAGTATTTAATGATAATGTCGTGTTTCGTATTTTGTAGAGATGATTTATAAATGCACCTTATTATTCACCTTTTGTAGTTTTCGTTTAATTTATTTGCTTGCTTTACTGCAAACCTATCTGAAAATTCTTCTAGTACGAAAAAGTAGGGCCAGATTGAACAATTCAAAGTCATAGCCGAGATTTCGATTGCAGCACTTTTACGCAAAGGTACTTAGCATTTTCGCAAATGTGTATTGGTTACAGTACTGCAAAAGGTGCCATATCATTAGTGCAAATGAGCATTAAGGCTTACCTTGCACTAGAAGTATGGCGTACTTTGAATTCTCCGAAGGATTCCTCAAAGCACTCATATTTTTCAGAGCAGTTGTGGCTGGTGGTGTTATCCCAAAATTTTGGGGAAGACCCAATGGATAGACCCAATTTTCGTTTATAAGAACCACTTATATGCAATGGAACTTACAGCTATGTATATCCTACTTTCCTTTCACTCTGCTGTTAATTTCTCAATTTCATTTGTGGTACTGTAACCTGTACTTTTGCAGACATGCAACGGTGTCTCACGCTTCTGCGCAAATGGCATGCACCCGAGATTTCTACCAATGATGTTCTGGTCTCCATGAAGCCTATGAGCCTCAATTTTCCCTCTAATACCCTGTTCGAAGCATTCCTTTAGTTACAGAGCTCAGAGAGGACTTGGATTTCATGGAGTTCTCAGTTAACCGATAGACTTAGACACCAAAATAGACTACAAGTTCATGTATGCTGGTTTACAAATACACAATTTATAATTAAAAAGAGATGCCAGAGATTCTCTTCAGGTCTTATTTTAAAACAGAGTATAAATAATCATAATGGCCTTTGGAGAGCATATTTTATTTATATTTAAAATTATAAGATCTATTGTTATAGCACATTTCTCAAATTGAAATAATTATTCCAATATTATATTAGTAAATTAAGCACGTTAGCCTATTCTGTTACCTTTCTCTTGCTTTTTCCTGTTTTTACATATACTCAATCATTAATGTAAATAGAATGTTCCAAAATTAGTTAGACGAACTTTCGAAGTTGATAGATAACATTATACTAAACACTTTTGTCAGGCAAAGATTTTTGCTGCGGTGCTTCGTTTAAGCGCTAGACGAATTAATTTCAAAGCAAATGCTGGAACGCACGCTCATTGCCATGAACACAAAGAGTGCATCGGCCTGCCATATTCTGCCGTACTCTTGCTAAGACACTAGCCATTTCTCCTCGGATAGACGAGCAGAAGTTCAAGGATGGTCACGTTCTCTACAGACTCCTCAGAACGAAGAAAATATGTTGCGGTGCATTGAGAACAATCCTACGGCTAGTACTGGCACCTTCGCTCTGCAATTGCACCTAAGTTATAGCACTGTGGGAAGAATTCTGCAGGAAATGTTGTTGTACCCTTCACAACTTTTCACGCAATGAGGCCCAAAGACTGTCCTGGACAAAACTTTTGTCAGTAATACATATGTGGAAATGCTGAATCTGAATAATGCCTTGTGGCACGAATAACCAGCGCAATTGGCAAACCAGAGGCGGCTGTAGTATTTGTGAGAATATGGAGAGTTGGAAGTAATTAATGTCACGACGGCACGTTGGCCATGGTAGCTTATGGGTAATAGAGACTGGACGGAAACCAGGAGATCCATGATTCAAATCCCGGCTGTGGCACTGAATTTTTCAGAATGAGTATTTTACTTAATTGCAGAGCACAATAATGCATAACGTGTGTTAAACAACTTTCTGAGCACCTCCGGATGTAGTAAGACAATGAGTTCAAGATAGTAATTATTTTATTTCGATTGAAGTAGTAAAATCCGTCCAACAATCAGGGGAGAAAACATACAGAATTAAGAAATAAATGTGAAGGAATGGTAAACTAATAACGTGTAACAACAGGAGGACAGAAGTAAAGTTAAGATGAGGTACACTGTAAGGAATAGAGGGGAATAATGTAAGGTAACACAACGCAAATTACTTACAGTATTTTTTTTTCTGAAACATGGGAAATAGAGAGAGCACAATTGCCCGCCCTTTTATAGGTAACTCAGGACTGCCTAATCCCTCAGCGCATCACTTCCATGTAACGTTCCAATTGACTCAGTGTGATTGTAATGTAGCTATATCTTAAATACATTCAAGCACAGCGCTTTACAGACTACCATTGGTAGTATAAATATGCCGTCAATTAGGGGTTTCCTGGAGATTCCTGGCAAACTGCTAATATCCTCACCTCCTTTGTTATAGGATTCTGGATTACATCATCAGTCTTCAGAGTCATCGTGCAATTCCGACTTCTACTTCTAATTGTCCAATGTATGAATTAATCCGTCTTTTTTCCATGCTTAACTATCCATATGTTCACAGGCAGCCTCTCAGTTTTCTGTAGTAACCTTTAGTGTGCATTGTGGAAGATTTTACACATCTTGTTATTTGAATGCCACATTGTGTTTGTCACATCTGTTTTGATTTTGCACATATTAGCTGGAAAGCATTCATATCATAATGACAGAGGTAATGTATTCAGCTGTGGAGTCTATTGAACACATATCTTTGTTTCCCTTAATGATGTACAACACCAGTTGTTATGTACATTTTCATCATCACTATAGTTCATTGTCAATATAATGCACTTTTTGAAAATAAGCAAGCCTTGCACTAGTTGAAGTACCTGTCTCTATTTACAGAGACTAGGCAATCTCGGATAGCAGAGCAACGTGTTCACGAAGTTTGTCACCCACCTTATCAAAGGTAGGGAGATCATTTTTCAATTTAAGCCAAAAGAACCTTAGATGTACAAGAGAATGACATAAAAAGCCGAACCTTTGCAACGACAGAAATAGTAGAACACATAAAATCAGCACCAAAGGTGACAAGGAGACATCAAGCGCTTTTGAAAGCAACAGAATATGTTTATGCGAGTAAACGTCGAAGCCAGAGTATTCAGTAGATGCCCATTAGGGATCCCGTTATTGAAGGCGGGAAAAAGAAAGATTAGAGTACCCTGTTCGGAACAGGAGACGCTACGATTAGGTGACTTTCTGCAAGACAAAAAGGAGCTCGTTAGTTGCGAGAAAAGAAAGATATGGAAACCCAATTGCACAGCACAAAGATCAAACGACTAGTAAACGGGATACTCAAAGATTAAGAAAAGGCATTGCGCAGAAAAATAATCCAGATAGGTAGCTGGTCCGAATTCAGGAGTAATCTCGCTACTCCAAGTCATACCGGGATAGTGAAGGTCGTTACCCTCAGCGAAGTTTCATGAAGGGAAGGGGAGGGCAGTTAACCTCCAGCTACATTGAGCGTATGGCAGTAACTTCACATGGCACACATGTATGGGAAATAATTGAAGAATGAAAACATGGGACCTATCAAGTATTTAAATAGCGGGGAGTTAGAATGGAGGAAACCTCATAGAGTGTGTTTCATTAATTGGAGTGGCCAGGGATATCTGGAATGTAAGGAAAATATTCGGAGTTTTGGAAGTTATAAATCCTGGATTATACCAGAATAAAAAACTGAGAAGGGAGGATGTGTTTCTAATTTCAACAACAATCTACATTCCTGAGAATAGACCTTCTCTCCAGGAACTACGTTCCTGTTCAGTCGCAGCAGTCTGACTTTCAGTTTCCCGCTACCCTTGTCAGATTGACAACTTCTGATGCAGTTCATACAGAATCCTCAACTCCGCCGCACCATGCACCGAAATGATGAAGAAGTTAGGAGATGTTTTCAATTGTGTGAATACATTTATAATAGTTGTGAATTCTGTAACATTAGTTTTTATTATAGAAATACTTTCTTTGAGATGTGCTGAATTGAATCTGCTTCAATATTATCAACCCAGTTATTGGCTTAAAACTACAAAATGTAACAAATAATCAATATATATAAAACTGCGGATTAATCCAGATAGAGTTGCAACAAATGAGAACATCAGTTACTGGTAATCGGTTCTATTAAGCTCTTAACACTCAAAACAGCTAAATTGATCCGTCGAATCGAATCAAAACTGACCTGCCACAGCTGAATCACATCTCACAGTGAATTACACACGCTGCTCTCCACCCAAATCACTGAATTCTCGCTGCAAAATGCTCTTAGAAAGGCTGGACCGTTCTTAGTTGCACTCAAGAGACTGACCACTGAATGACTCAAAAGACTTTTAACCATCCAAACGGGCGCTCAGCAATCTCTTATATACGAACCGCAAACACAACAGATCGTTCTCCAAGAGAAAGATTCTGATAGCTGGTTAGAGGAATTTTCTGTAACAGGAATTTCCCAAACTACTGTTAGGCGACAGGTAACCGTATTGTTCTGAAGACTACCGCTTAGGAAAGAGGACTGGCAGTGTCTGAAGCACCAATCTCTTCTCGGTCGTTTCCAGTAGAAATACAACACCCACCGCCGACTAGACCTAATGAAATAAATTAATTGTGAAAAGAAAATATGGAGGAACCTCGGCACCAGGGCTGTTTTATCCAAGTACCCTAAAAAAATAAAAATATATTCAAAATGGCCGGCCCGAAAAGAAACAAAACCGGAATCTTCCGGACCGAGGAACCATTTATGTTCCTTACAACGAAAAAGCTATTTTCTGCAAAAGTGGATAACGTATCCAAGTCAGGCGTTTCACAAATATAAAAACCTACTAGTGGCTGTTTCACTCAGAGATTACTGAATACTAAATGCCAATTTTATAGACCAGGTCACAATGGCCCAGCTTTTATCACAGGTAAATAAGATACGAATCAATTACCGCTTCTCTCCATCAAATGTACAATGGGATAAACTGTTCTTCTGTGGATAACATTTCCAAATGCATGAGTTCTTCAGGAGTGTCCAAATCATCCAGATTTCTATTTCGTTTACACCGTGATATTAAAAATAGTTTTGACAGGGTTACAGTTCAAGTTGAGCAGCTGTTGAATCTGGTAGAATGATTTCAAACTAACGTCTAGGAATGACTTCAAGTAACTCCTTCTGTGAACAAAGAACTATCCATGAAGGAGATCTGTCTAAAAATCCCCGCTATGGTATTGAATTTTTGTCTGACTCCTCGAGCGCCGATCCTTAAACCCGAAATTAAACAAGTCTAGATGGTATCAAATGGCCCTCCTCTCCGTCAGTCTTTTCAGTAGAGTAATACTTTTAATTTAAGAACCCCCTTGAACCTGCTTCCACGGGGATGGAAATGCTATTTCATTTACGCGCGTGGATCCCAGAGAAGAACTCTACCGGAAATCTCTATAGGAAGCAAAAGCGATTCAGCTCTAAGGATTAGTATCGGATGCCATTAAGACGTCCCATAACCCCTCTTGGACTTCGCTTACATGCACCTAATCTTCCATGGGTATCGAGAACTGCTGCCCTGCAGAGATTAACCCAATCCGAAAGCTCCACTGCAGGAGGGGTTCAGAAATTTGGTTCAACGTGGTTCTAGTAAAGCCAGATTACCACGAAAGCTAACGGGGCGCAGTTTAAGGGATCGGTGCGGCATTAAAATGAAATAAAATCAATATACATTTCCATGCTTTATAGTTTTCTAACAACTGTACCCAAGTCGTACTAATTTGTATGTTACCATACCTGAAGTTAGACGCTTGGTGATCCACTGAAAACAATTGAGGTTGTTGGGAATTTTAATGACGTACTGGAAAGTAATTTATATCCGAACCCCGGCTATGTAATTAATTTTTCACTTGGAGTTTGCCCTCAGTGAACCTCAGAGTGGTTTAGACCTTCCAATGATAGAGCAATTAAGATAGACACATCATCCACCCAAAAGATGCGTTGGCAAAGAAAGCACTAATTCATATAGGATAGTAAGCTTATGTAAGGCAATACTCTCTTCCGCCTTTATCACATGCTTACTGAAACCAGGAATGCGGAACTTTTCGAGCACAGGTGCAACTTACACAGCTTAAATAGTTGGTGTTTTCTTGCATCATTACACCTATGTATCTAGGTACCACGTTTGAGTTGGGGTCTAATTACCAATCTTCATATCTAATTACTAAGATTAAGAAGATGGGACTTGTACTCCTGAACAAATACCACACAGATATGGTACAGTGGGCACCCTATTTTCAGATGGATGGAAGAGCTCTAGGAGAAACTATGGACTAGCGGCGCCTGGCTCAAGAACAGTGCTGCATAAAGTAATTTATTAATGGAAACTAAATACCTGATTTTATACTTATTTCTCTGTAAAGGAATAAGAAGCACATTTTCTTTTTGTGGACCTGTTTTAGCACGTAAACTACCTATTATATTAACATTATTGTTGTTTAATACACATTTTTAACAGTTCTTCAAAGGCACATAATCATATTATATTTTAGTTAGTTTTAATAGTAGTAGTAGTAGTAGTAGTAGTAGTAGTAATAATAATAATAATAATAATAATAATAATAATAATAATAATAATAATAATAATAATAATAATAATAGTATTAGTAGTAGTATTAATAGTAGTAGTAGTAGTAGTAGTAGTAGTAGTAGTAGTAGTAGTAGTAGTAGTAGTAGTAGTAGTAGTAGTAGTAGTAGTAGTAGTACTAGTGGTAGTAGTAAAGATAATGCCCTGGTTTATTTCACGGATATAAGTTTGGTTGTAAATGCTACAGAACTTTGACACCGGCTGATGTTAAGTGCAAAATGTAAGGTTTCCTAGTGCTTTTTCGTTGTATTAACAGTTAGTTTATTTTATATTGGAAGGATATATGCAACAACACACATACTAAAGTACAAATCTTTCTAAAGCTTTCTGTAATTAATTGATTAATAATTGTAAATTATTATATTAAGTAATTTTTGCGTATAGAACTATCCGCTATTTCCGATACTAGTCATACCATTTGAATCTTCATGTCGAATTTATATGTCATATAGACGATTTCATCTTCAATTATTGAAATAAATTTGTAAATTTTCTACCGAGAATGCGTTTCTCTCCATGAATAGCTTTAATAAAATCCCTAAAAGAGGGCAAATGCAAAACTTTACACCACTCAAACCTTCCAAACAGACATGTGCAGCGGTTTTGATGTGAATAGCATGTATTTCTTCCATTTATGTGTCAGAAATTTTGTTCCTCTCTCATTTCGTGAATATGCTATTAAATCGTTTTAACTCACCCTCATTTATACATTAAGGAAACACCAAACCCTTTGGTGCAGGCATCATGTCATTCTAAATTAGTGCTTTGAATTTCACTCAATGTAAGTAGCTAAATAGATTTCTTAAAAGGGAAGTTATACGTATTTGTAAACAGAAGCTTAGAAGTAAATGACAAAAGCTTACAGTTACAGAAAAATATGTATTCGTTAATTGTTTGCCACTACGAACATTTTAAGCTACCAAGTTCTTCACATGAGTTCATGGCAAAGAAGTCGACATGTGATATGGACAGTTAATTGCCGCTAATACATTTTGCCTGAAATGCAACAAAAACATCATAACTGCACTATCCTTTAAATTGAAGCAATTAATAGCAAAATATATATTTCATTTACGATTAGCTCAGACGTATGTGATTCTGTCTATGGTCTAATGGTTAGCGTATTAGCTTCCAATTCAAAGGTACCGGGATAAGCTTCCGGATAGCGATAAAGCAGTTCCCTTTCTAGCTAAGATTATTGCTTACCTTCCATAGAATCAGGAAATATGAAC
Organism: Mantis religiosa; assembly: GCA_030765055.1. Taxonomy (NCBI): domain Eukaryota; kingdom Metazoa; phylum Arthropoda; class Insecta; order Mantodea; family Mantidae; genus Mantis; species Mantis religiosa. The sequence continues at coordinate 52,613,119 of CM060950.1, read as the reverse complement.
GAAAGTGTAAAGATGTGTGTCTGTGTGTATGTGTGTGTACGCGCGCGTGTGTGTGAATTTTAAAGGTATAAAGAAATCACAGTGAAAACAAACCCAAAAAAAAAGAAGTGCACGGCATTGCCGATGCAGAATTATTTTGAAGGAAAAATCGGCCGACAGTACCATTGTCACCATAGGCCGCATATTAACAGGAATGAAAACAAAGTCTATAAGAATCCTTTCAAAATCAATAATTATATATATATATATATATATATATATATATATAAATACCGTAGGGGAGGGGATACGTCCCCTTTAGCTGCCGTGGTGCGAGCGCTGCGGACCCTTAGCACTCGCGGTACCTCTGACGTTACTAGAGGAACCTCGGGCCGAAGATTCGAGCCCCTCCCTGAATGGGAGTTGTTTGGATTGGGTTGGACTCGATGGGGTAGTGTTCCCGACACCCACAGGCAATTGGCTACCTACAGCCAGGGTACACGGAGGGGGTAGAGGGTTGCCTCATAAGTACCGGTTACTAGCCTGCAGAACTAATAGAAGGTGTGCTAGATCACGAGGCGGCCTCACCGAGGTTATCGGTAGTCTTCCCTGCAGGGTAGAGGCGCGTAATTGGCGTATCCACTTCCATCCCGTCTTGACGTTGTGCTCAGTGTGGGGGATTTTTAAGAACTCAGGTATTGCCCTATGGAAAGTGCCCCGGAATATCAATCGCTCCCGGGTAGAAGGAGTCCCGTATCCTTGGTCCTACGGGTCCAGGACTAATGGGAGTGGAACTTCTGCACATAGCTAACTATATATGTAATTTACCAGAAAATATATTTCTGTCTTTGTATTAGTCGCATTCCTATAATCCACGATAAGAATGCATTAATTAATGCTGTCTCTTCCATGATTTGTAGGAGAGTATATCAATTAGTAGTGAATATCTTTATTTTCTCTGTCACCTACGCACAGTAGGTGGTCAATTACGAAATTTCACAGGAAATACTAATATAAATAACAAATAAAGTCCGTGATATGGAACGGAGGAAAACAGGACATACCTAATTATCCCGTAGGTTTTAAGTCGTCCTGAGCAGTTTAGGAATAACGAGGTAGCATCTGCTTCTGGAAGTCACCGGTTCAAGATCTCCAGAGGGCAATGGATTTTATGAGGCGTAAAAATCTTTAGCCTGGCCTCCTACGAAAATTAAGTAAAGCCAATGGTCCCGTCTCGTAGTTTTACGACACATAAAAGAACCTCAATTTTGATAAAAAGTTCTCTGGGCAAAGTAGTCTTTCCCGCCCAGTGTGGAATGGAAGGCTAAGGATGCAGCTAAAGAACATCTACAATGAAAAATAAACACCAATCAAATGCAGGTCTGTGTCGTAAAAATTTCGGTCATTATAAAACCATAGTGGTACCTAAATTAGATTTGTTTATAAGTCTTATGTTCTAAACTATTTTTGAGCCAGTTCCTTTTTTATTTTTGTGTATACTATTATTGTTGAATTACATGAGTGTAACAGAAGGTATAATAATTTAATGACGTGCAATAGAAACACAACTTGATGACTAGAATCCTTTTAAAAGCACGTATAAATTTATGTTTAATATTGTGAGTTGTGGGCTCATAGAATTAAAAGCTTTGTTTGATGAAATTTAAAATGCTCTTTATTTCAGTACAATGACGCTTCGTAGACCCCTTACTGGCACTAAAAATGACGTGAAATACAAACAGTAATCTTCAAGGTCGATAGCCACACGTGAACAAACTAAAGAATTAACTTGCGGTACACTTCAATGGTCTACTACACAGCTGCACATACACAATAAACAGTTGTCAACTAGGAACTGTCACACTGCACAACTGCAACTGTCCCCGTTTTTACAGTCGCTGTGCTTTTTCACCTCCAGTCACTGTTTCTAGAAATTAGTGGAGCGCTCGGTAACAATCAGGATGCAGCGGAAAATTTCAGACTATCCCTTTCTCTCTAGTCATGCGTTTAGCACTGCGCGACTCTGTCTCTGCCCATTCGCAGCTCCGGCATTGCTTGGCTTCAACTAAATAATGCATTCGGTGACAATAGCTTATACCCTTTTTCTATAGGATAAAAAGAAATAGTTAATAAAAAGGCAAAATAAGGTATTAGCTCTGATATAGAAATAAGGGATACAATGCATAAGGGATCGTAATGGATTTCAAAGGAATGTATATTTGTTTTGAAACGCGTACACGTGCTGCTGAGCTGAATAGCATTGGGATGAATAGCTGCTTTAACAAACAAAACAAAAAAGTAAGAAGCAGTTTTCTTAGTAAAAGGTTCTTAAGGAATAGCACTTGACTCCGTTTGAATAGGTATTCTTCGGACCATTAATAATGGCATGACCGAGAATAATAAATCACAATGAACCAAATAGTCACAAAGGAGTTTAGATTTAAGAGGGCAGGGCTTCCAGAAGTGAAAGTTACACACCCACAGGCAGCTGTGCCCAGTGAAGACATACAGTCCGCGGCTTGGGGCCGATTAAGAAAGTCAACGCCCCTGTCTTAGTCGAAGGCAGATGTGAAGAGATGGGAGAAGATTTTTGTCGGTTCGTATGTACGTGAGGAACGAATTAAGTTTTATCGAGTAATAAGCAGACTACATACGGTCACTCTGAACATTGAAATATCGGTAACCCTTGGTCGGCAACTTTGAGTGTGATGTTATGATAAAAAGAAGCAGTCATTAAATCAGTTTGAAAAGGGCATTCCAGTATCATCCCAACACCTTACTCATACATATCCACGCATACTCTGAGAGTGAGCTCACTGCTGTAACCTGCGCCACCATCCTTATTCGCTTCAGCTCTAGGTGATGACTTGTGCCAAGCACCTATTCACATAGCTTGTATTATAAGAGAAAAATTCTCAATAATCGTTTATTGTAAATCTGAATATTCCCTATTTTATATCATATTCACTAAATAATGTTTACAAAGAAATTAGCATAATAAAAACATCTTGATAAGTGGAGATAATAGCTGCTACAACCGCCGTTACCTGTCATTAAACATGCAGGGTTTAATATTTTAATCTGAAACGAGTCTGTTTATTGTCGTATGCACCGTGCGATTGTCTACTTCTACCATCTCTTGTTTAGACAATTGAAATGTAAGGGAAAAGGATATGTGATATCACTTGCTTGATAAACATCGACGCTCCAGGTTTAGTGGTAGCATTTCGGAAAATAAAGTAGAAACTTTCTTTCCATATTACGGAATTCAAAGATTTCGGAAACATGTACTTTCACTATGTCCAAATTATGCTAAAAATGATGTTTAGGTAATGATACAGCCCAACATTTTGTTGAGGGGCATATTACTTCATCAGTATAAACATATCTATGGCGTGCACCGGATGATATTAAACTACGCCGAAGTAATTTCAGCGAATGTAGACGTGTCTGATATGAGCAAGTTAAGATAGGAAATGGATGTTCTGCGGTTAAACATAACGCAGTTAATTGCGTTAAATCTGATAAGCATCACATGCTGATATATTGATACTTAAACAAGATATGTGAAATTATTAAATTAGAATGTCTGTAAAACTGCTTCCCGAGTATAGAGATGACGATTTATGGGCATCTCCAGATTCAATTCCTCAAAGGTCTCTCAAATCTCGAACTAATTACCTGCCGTGCGACACTGAACAGCGATCAACTGGCTCCTTGCATTACGTAGCCTACTCTAGTGGTGTCTCTGTAAGTGTTCTGGTGGCCCAATCCGTAACGCTGAAAACCGCGGCTCCAAGAGCAATGAGTTTGTCTACTATCATGTACAGTTTGCCACAGCAAAGAAAGTCCCAGGGGAATGAAGCGCAACAGTTAGACACTGTTCCGATACCCTGCCTGGTAGTTATATGACACTTGGGTCAGTTCAGTTACAGCCCACCCAAAAACATTCTTACCCCTTCTAGTTTTGTGAACAAATTTTCTCGGTTTTAGTGCACTGAGTGAAAAGGGCACATGTTTTTTAACGGTTTTACTCCTTGTGTGTCATACGTTCTCAGTTGCACAGATTGGCCGTCCCTGTGGCACTGTGTAAGAGTGGCCCATTCCTGTCAGGGACTGTCTTTGCTTTTGCGAACGGTAGTCATTTCTTTTTCTTCGTCATTTTAATACGTGATTCTTAACTAAGAAAGTGAATTTGGTTGGCAAGGGGGAGTCCAACTGTAGCTTGGCCAGCATGCTCTCCCACCCTCAAAAAAAGAAAAAAAATATATATATATATATTTCTTTTTTTCCCCGGATCACCTTAAATTTCTAGTGTATGAAACACCTATTACCTCAGAAGAGGACCTAACTGCCAGAATAATAGCATCATGTGAAGTTATTCGACACACGCAAGGAACTTTGCACAAGTATGATAGTGGTTCCTTCGCTGCTGTCAACTTTGCATTGAAAACGTAGGTCACAATTTCGAGCAGTTCCTATAATCCTGAAGTAAAGAGTTGTATTTAATTCTTATTTTATTAAATTCGCTCACCCTTTAAACGACCTCCCATTTAGGCATACTTCATGTTAAGTATTAAGCAGGATTTAACGTTTGTTGGAAAGAAGTGTAATTAATTGCACTGACAAGGTGTAATTACTCCGTAAAATATTACATTTATACAGGAATTAACAGTTTAGACAAAATATTAAAACAGAAACAACCAAACAAACGTAACTTAACCCATGGCGTAATAATCCAATGTGGGCCTGTACTGCCAATCCGAATGCCGGCCTCACGCCCACATACAGAAGGAAGAGGTGGACAATCATCCTCGATTCAGAAAGGAGATGTGGGCAGCATCTTGTCATTCCCAGCCGGGAAGTTGGCTTTCTAAACTACGCTAATTAGCATAGCTACTCAACTTACTCACGATGTTGAGTTAACACCGGTCCTATACCCGGGACTTAAAATCCGCACCTCACAAGGGTGGAAACAAAAAAAAAATTAAACAATTATACGACAAAAAAGAAGGAAACTCGAATTCGTTTAACTTCCACTTGAAAGCTAATATCATAACCATTGCGCCAGAGGGGGTGCTATCATTAGCAGTGGCGTGCTGACACTTTACAAACTTATAGCCGTAACTTCCACATTTGAATCAACAGGCCATAAGTCTCCTGTCTCAAATTACTTGTTTAAGATATCTCCACTTGCTCTGAAAATATTTCGGTATATTCCATTAACATCCTATATTTATTCAGCGAGTTCAGTCCACAGTATATGAATGGCTCGTATTCGAGAGGTCTCAGCTTAAATTGTAGTCCACCGACCTCTCTAGCCTTGGATTCTCCGTGGGTTTCTCTGCTTGTTAAGGGAATATTGAGGTGACTTCTGATCTGCTAAGGTTTCTTCTTCCTCACTTTGTTTCATTCCACTTCCTTCTCGTCTTTTATGTCTGCATCTTGATTCAATAGCTTGGGACAGATGATGCAAAGGCTTGGTGGTTTCAGGGGTAGTTCATTAACCTCTGTGCTTAAAATAATAAGTCCGATCTTCTGGACTTCCTCACACCTTTGCGACCTCCATGCCTGGGTACAGCATCCTCCTCAGGTGCCTTCATATCATCCCTTCCTCCTGCTGCAGTAGATATATGTAGGTCGCAAAACGCGGCAGTACTTGACACATCTTAGTGGAGTACGCTCAAACCGAAATTAAATTATATGCAGCAACAAAAAGCACCAGGATATAGTTTTGTAGAAAAATCAAGGCAGTCTTTCAAGTAAGGAGCTTCTGGTTCCTACTGGTGATGTAAGTCCAAAACAGCACATTATTAATTTCTAAGCAGCTGCCGTTGATAGGAGATTGGAGGTATAAGAAAAGAAGCTATTACTACAGAACTTGCGATTGCCGTTTTGAGTGCTTATTTACATATTCGTTTAGAAAAATAACTTATATGGTACTAAGTGGAAGTACATTTAATTAGTATCATAAATAAAATTAATAAAGATAATTATTATGTTGTTTTAAACTATTTATAATGCATACATGTGGTACAAAGGCATCTAAGTGTGACATTTGGAACAGTGGCCGAGCGTTAATGTAGGTGATTTTCTCTAAACGTTACATTCCTAATTTTTCTTGTCCCTTGCAGAGCACAGCACTAGAATTGCAAGGGGATAGGAGTTAGGCGAAGCCAGATGGAGAGACTTCCAGTAACTGAAGCACAGCAATCCAGGTAGGTCATTGAGAGCCCTTGTTGCTTCCAAAGTGGCCCCAGAGAGAAAGTGAAGACCCGAAGGGTGCCCATATCTTGTCGACGAGTTTGCTAGCAAAGTCGGGTGTCCCTAATAATCCCAACATGACAGCATATCAGACAGCTACTTTGAGCATCACAACTTGGGGTGTTTCGGGAAGAACAGGTACTCCCGGGAAAGGAGTTGGCCCAAATTTTCGCACCAAACCTCAGGATGACGGTTTTCCAAATGGTAAATTCCAAATTCCTACCGCAATACACCAACCGCCGTCACCTGGCCCTTAAATTCTAAAAGAGATGAAAGGATGCGATTGAGATAGGAAATGACGGATAGATAATTCTTTCGCCAAAGTAAATAGATCACCGATCATGAACCCGAGTAAATCATGACAAAACCTATTGTCAGAGTGGTCGGCACAACGTGAGTTAAGTGAAGGATTTCTCGAAAGTCCAGTCAACTCGTTAGTGCGGAGCATGTTCGGTGCTTCCATAAGCTGTTAACCTGTTTTATTCCATGCATCTACAACTTGAAGTTCACTTCTATTTTCTGTTACTGGGGCTTTAGAACTCTCAAGCAGAATAATAGAATTAGTGGGGCTTTTAGGAAAGTGAAGTTGGAACTTACTTCATAGAAACTGGGCTTAAAATGATGGAAACAACTAGCTCTGATAATCATTACGTTGTTTTATATATAGTATATAGGCTGCAGTCAATCACTTCAATACAAGTAAGAAGACAACTTTTATAAAGTGTCAGTCTCATTTGCAATTTCAAATTAAAGGGCGTAAGGAGTAAAAGAAGGTTAAACTTCTTAGTTTCTAAAGGTTTTAATACATCTTCCGACATCAAAGACATTGGTGATTAGAGAGGGAAGTGCATAATAGAGAAGCTACCGACGGTATGCTTCCCCACACACATCTAAGTGACGCTGACCCTCCCTTCACCCATCCTTCGCTGTTCAAAACCCCAGCACAATGTACGGTCTTCTACTTTTTCTTCCTTCCTAACTTTGTTATACTTGTAGTTAGTGACGCTAATGCCCTTAGAAATTAATTATAGCAAGCTGCTGGATGTAGCATGGCGGGTAATTAATGTCGTTCCCTCCGACCGGTGGTGCGGTGGTGACACAACATGGTTCAACGAAAGGCTTTTCAGTCTGCTTCCTAAATGCAATTTTGATAGTGCAGACCGTAATCTCTCTTTGCTGCTGATTAGGTTCTACCGCTTGAAAACTGCGCATAGGCTCAGCTCATGGCAGCTGTACATGTATCTGCTGAGTACTACAAGAGTTTCAATGGTGATCATTGTTATCTCTTAAGAATTTAAGAAGTTTTCGTCCTTTTCTAAACTTTCATTGGTCAATCAGCTTATTTGCACTATACATACATATTATTGTGGTACAATAAGAATGAAATGAGGCAAGCACAATTGAGGTCCTCAAATACATTCAAGTCTGTGAAATATTGCAAGATATGATTTATGGGTAGTTATCTCTTAATGCAGGTTGGGCAGTTGAAACTCTTTCCAATACGGTAGTGTGCTGAATCTGAAACATCACCTTGTTATCTACACAACTTTCAGTCTATGTGGAAATTACATTCTAATTGTGCTCACATATGAATGCAACTGAATTTCGGATAAACCACAGACGTTTGACTGAAAGGCATGATGTTTTACTTTGAAAACATTGTAAATGTTTAGTATCATTTGAAGAGTTGGTGCTCCAAAAAATAACATGCATACAAGAGCAGCTACGGATGAAACGATTTGTAAAGCAAAAGCCACCGTTTATACTTCAATAAATGGCTATTGGTTAGAGGTTCTTCAGTCTTCCGAGAGATAAATTATGTTTACTGCTTGTATGTGCCGCCATGTTAATCATTTAGCCAAGTTGACTCTAAGACGCCATTGTGATATTTAAATAAACTTCTCGATCTGTAAGCGAAAGATAAATTCTATGCAAAGTAAAATTAACTAAAGCTTTACACGCCTACTCAGTTCCAGAAGGGTAAACAAATATCTCTTAAATGTTAATCTGAACATCTCTTGGAGCAGAAGTATACGCTTCTTTGCTCTATTGTGTCGATTTCGTAATCCTACTAACCAAAAAGCACAATATGCATTAGCATAGATATTTTGATATTTCTCGACTCACACGGTATTACGATGCCTTAAAGACGTCATTTCTCATTTGCCATTCATAAAATGAGGATAATTTGTTATTGTTGCTGCTGTTGTTGAGGTGGTTTATGGATTACCTATGCTGATTTATAAATAACCAAACGATTTCTGCGTCGATACAAAGTGTAACGGTTCGTGTGTAGCAGAGACGTGAGGAGAGATTCAATCCCAAAATGCTAAGAGTATATAATATGTAGTGACGGTATAGAAGGACGCAAACCTCAATCCCTAGATGAGACCTGATTAAATAAATCTCATATTGGTTGCTTGGGCCAATAACCTAGATGGGCATAAACTTCTTCTCTTAATAATGAATTGTTCTTTCATTTTAGACGGTAATTGGAGAAGGATTAGAAGGCAGAATGAGACTGAAAATCTAAAACTATAACTATAACTATTCTGTCCGATGCTCTAACCAATTGAGTTACCATGCCAACATGCCAGTTCGTCATTAAATTCCACAGGTGACACCCATTTGTCCCATATACCACAAGGATATCTCAAATCACATTTAAGATAAAATACCTACCCAATAGCAACGTACAATGGCACAGCAACCTTAAGTCCTGGGCTCTAGAGCTGACCCCTATTAAGCCAGTCAATGATAATTGTTCTTCCACAGAAGACCCCATTTATTACGAGAGTTAAGGGAAAAATTGTAGTAGGCTGAATATTTCTCGCAGTGACTGATTAGTAGTGTAACGTAAGATATGTTCTACGGACGGCAATCGCCACTTTGGCCAAATGGTATTTTGTACCTGTGTTTCACAAGGGGAGGTCCTGGGTGGTAGGAGTGTGCTGAGTGGAGCGCAGAGCAATCAATTCGGGATCTCAGATAGAGCAGAAGACAAGGTACCTAATTGTTGCACATTGAAGCTTCTTTGTGGTATAGCAGGCAACATGCCTCGTTGGCTGATGCTAAAAGAAACTGTTTGTTCCTTTCGTAGTCTAGTACCAATAAGAGGAACGAGAATTAATCAAAAATACATAGATCTGTAGCACTTTATAGGAACATGCTAGATATGAATCCATTGCCTTATCATGCCAATGATTAATACATTCATCATTTGCATGTGCTCCATTTGTGTTTAGTTTCTGATAATATTTCTGGTCGTTTTCCTCCCCAACTCTCTTCACTCCACACATCTCTTCCCCACATCTCCTCATTTCCATTTACTTGGTAACGAATATGGAGTTTCATTACGTTTTGCACAAATTGTATCTATTTATCATTATTTGAAGTTCTAATGAAACAAGTTTTTGAAGCATCCTATGGTCATCTTGTATTTACGTAGATATACACATATATGCTAGCCATTAAATTTTACTTAGTGACAATCAAACTTGTACATTCATATCTGTATATAACTAGAGCTTTCCAAAGATTAACATTCATTTCTGTTACTTGAAAAATTGAATGCTCATTGCAAAATACATAAACACACGTAGTCTCGTGTCTCGCAGTTATGTCCGGTTCCACGAAACACGAAAGGACTCCAGCTGATGTTATAAAGTAAGGACAGATATTTTCCGACGTAAATTTCATAAAACTTCACAAATGACGGACGAGTGCTGTTTCCAATCCCACACTGATGGTTTAATTTCTGTACCATGTACATTGTAGGTAGAGCAAATGTTATATGCCATTCAGATAGTGATGTCATCGGAACTACTGCTTTAAAGTCACCTAAAAGAAAGTTTTAATAAAGGATCCTTAAGTGAAATGTGTCTGTGAACACCATAACTCCAAACCAAATTTTCGGATATGTAAGATACTTTTTGTATAAATTCAGTATCTTCTAGGAAAGCAGCTTTAGGATTTTCAAACAAACGTCCACAACGATCACGTACATATCAAATATATTTTTTTCCTTATTTTAGATTCTCTTAAAAGGTCTCAACAATTTTGCTTAAAAACATTACACCAGATTTCGCAAATGCTCCGTCTTTCACATAAGCAGATATCCCTTTGTGTTAGAACAGTTGCAACTGGGAAACTATTATTTATATTATTTCTTATATTATTATAATTAGAATTGTCAACGCATTAACTCACTATGCGTTTTGTAGTGACTCTTAACATTAAGGCGCCAAATCTGCAGCATAAGCTAAAGATAAGTAGTTCATAGCCTTTTGTATGGAGACACTATGGTTACTTTACGCAACCATAAGTACTTGTTTCACTCACTGCGTTTTACAGGTCCTCATTAGAGGGCGTATTATCTGGTGGTTGTATCACAACTGTGGTTTTACGAACATATACCTCTTGTGTCCTTTAAAGGGGCATTCGACATTTTGACAGAGAATGAGAGAGAAAATGCTTATGTAGCACTGCTTGGCCAGCCCAATTGCTAACCGAGTCTCCCTCACGCCTCAATCCGAGATGTCATTAAAGGTTTGAATTCAAACAAAGCAAACGGACCGCTCATTCATAGCTTTATATAATCCTGTTAGTGGTTCATTCGTTTACGACGAGTACACTAATATTGTTCTGCTGTATTCCACTGGAATATCCGAATCGAATTTTGGGTGGAATATTATACTTTCTCTAATTATTGTAAGTACATAGTACAGAAAATGTAAATAACTATAGGTTGACACAGAAAAAGTCAAATAAACTGTTCTGAAGTAAGTGTCGACCTAAAAAGTGATGTTATTTCTCCGAAAATAAAGACTCTATAATATACTTGGAAAACATCATAGGAACCTTTCGGTCGACTGTACTGTTCTTGTCTATTATGGCAGAGTACGTACGCTAGTTAAATCCTGAGAATTGCCTCTCGTCGGCCTGAGGAGAACCAAATCCAGTCACGCCATTGCCGTTCATTTAACTGGAATCTCCCCTTTGCTTCCCTTATACACATATCACATATATCCCCTTTGCGTACTGCAACTGCTTTAACGTACTTTTTTACGTCAAAGACAATGGCAGTTGTGCTACCTAGCATATTAAGAGATATAGATCTCTTCACACTGCAAAATTAATTTCAGGTAAGTCTTTCATGTCTACCATCAGATATTTGGAGAACTGCATTGTGTATGGTTTAACTTTTTCAATACTTTTGCCATTTTCTGCTTTCGGCCTAATTATAAAATTGTGTGGCATATCGAAGCTAGCTCATAGGGCGAGCCCATTAAACATTTGATTCTTCGGTTTGGTGTCTTGTATTCAATTGAAATAATATTAATTGTGTAGATGATAAAATATATTCATCATAAATTTGATCCTATAATTATAGTAGTTAATATTCATCCAATATTGTACGTACTACATACAGCAAAATTTGCAATTCGAAATTTTCAATTCTAATTCCAATGACTAAATACTTCTATTTGTATTATTTTAACGTATTTAGCCGGAGAATATATCATCGACTTCTGAATTCCTCAAGACAACTAAACGAGAAATTCTTTACAGCACGTGATAAACACTGTGATTAAATCCGCGAGATACAGTGTACCAGGATATTGATGAAGACTTTAAGTGCAAGAGATTCGAGAAAGTAAACCGGTGCGGTAGAAGCAGCCTGGCATTGAAATAAGTTTGTCTGGTCCCTCTTCCAGAGAGCCCAAAACCTGCATTCTCTACATTCTGTAAAATTGTATTGATATACCACTCTATACCCCTTTGGGAAAGGAATTCGAATCCTCCAAGTGTTGGTGTGAGCGCTGCGGACCCATAGCCCCTAGTTCTCCTGCTGTTAACAGAAATAACGTGGTTTGAACCTGACTTCTGAAAAAAAAATGTGGAAATGGATACGTCTGTACGGTAATGCCCATGTGGGGCTTTAAGCTGCTTAATGTCTTTTGGTACCAGCCCAGGAAGCTGTGAGACGGTGTGCTATTTCGCTGCAAGTCCCATCAAAGTTTTCAAAATTGCTCTGGGCTTGACGCGCCCAAGTGGAGTATTCACTCGCATTAGTAGGCAGGGGGCCGCTCAGACTCAAGACCTTGCACCTCTAAGAGGTTTCTACTATTCTACTACTCTCTTTGGCATTACAGGGATCTCGCACTCCCCGTGGATCTCTTTGTCTCCCTACAACATGAGACGTAAACAAATCAGATGGTGGATATGAATCGGTTACTAGACAGTTGCGGGACTTTATGAACCGTTTGTAATTCAGAGCTCTAACGCGAAGTTAGTAGTGCATTTCACATATTAAATAAAGTTTGCTATAAATTAAGAGTATTTTCCCTGGTTAAAACAGGTACCAGGATTAGGACTAAATCATGGAGCAGATATTGGTAACTGTCTTAGTCCGACTTAACAAATTGAACAAGAATATGAAGGTGATAAATCGGAAATGGAAAACCGCCACCTCAGGATCAAATCAGGATGATGGAGATAAAGAATGGGTTATTGGCAAATATAGAACATCTTATTGGTATAGAGGAGGAAGTGAAGCGCATTAATTATTACTCCCCAAGAATACCAGAGGAACGTGTAATAAGAAATCGAAGGCAGTATCATTGTGGATTTGCGAATAAGAAGCCAGGAATTTAGGGCCGAAGTACATCAAACTACATAAATATGAATTTTCGCCGTTGGTGTATTTCGCAGATTAATATTTACCTCCCACAGCCAATTAAAAATGGAAGCGGAAACAGTATAGATGTGAGCTATCTTCCAGGGTTAGATGACAGAAGTTCTAAATACTCCTATAATCCCGATATCGGTAACATCCGAGGATATAATTATGGACGGTCTTAAAACGGGGGCTTGGGAATTATTGTTTGGCGACAGGCTACAGCTGCTTGTTTAAATAGAGATTACAATAGTCTGGATTTAGTCTTGGAAATATAACAATTTTCTTCCCTTTTAATTTACGTTCTGGAGATATGACTTCAAATCGGATAATGTATGAAATGATTGGAATAATGATAAAATGGTCCCAGGGTTCATGGAGGTTACAGTTACCAGACATTCCTCTTTCAGGATAACGGTAAACCACGAATAAACCTTATCCAGATAACCCATCTTGACCGAGATTCCAACTCAGAACCTCTTGAACGTAAGGCAGACATGCAACATTCTACGCATCCCAGGAGGGTGAACAAGTCATTAATAAATCTACAAGCCCACAATATCCCCAAGAAACCTGTTATTCCTTTGTCATCAGAATGCGGGATGATGATCTGTGAAAACGCTTGATGCTCGTCAGGTGCCATAGTTCACGAGAGGCTAACGGCCGTGCTTTGTTTGGAGGCACCCAGGATGACAATTACAACTACGAAAGGATTAGAAGAAATTGTATGTATAAATTTTACTGCTCCCGATGGTGCTCATTGAAGATTAGATAGGGTGTGCTATTCAAATATGAGAATCGCCTGTAAGAAATACCCAGAATAAACAGATAGTCCATATTTGAAAAGGGTGAAGGAGAAACTGGAACAGGTGTATGCGGACCTAAGTGGATATCTGGCACTCAACCGAAAATCAAAGAGCTCCGACAGCTATACCAGCTATTGGTCTACAGGCAAGCGCTGAGAAATGATGCAGCCAATCATCGTGTGTGCGCCAGTCGCGAATCACAGACTAAGCCGAGAGTCGTATGTAACAGTGAAATAAGGAAATAAGCTCTGAACAAATCGTCACCGAAGTAGTAAGGTCGTTTCTTCTCTCCGACTGGAGAAATAAGTGCCTGTTGGGGAGTAATCAGGCAACACAATACTGCTGTACATTAACACTCTAAGGAACATGTGAGGAAGGTAATTGCTAGTTCAACAAAGGAACTGGGACCCTAGTATGGGCACTTCTTGCCCGCCTACCGCTTGTCAGTACACCACAGCATTAGGTTGGTCCAGGAAACCACGTTTTTGCAGAGCTAAGTCTTCCCTGAAGGGAAGAATGCCAGCAACGAGTAAAGAAGAATCTAAAAATAAGTTGTTAAGGACCCTATTCAACAGCTAATGTTTTTACCTTCCTGTTTTATATTTGGTTAAAATACCGCTTAATTGTACTCAGCAGCCTGTTTCTTAGGCTGGAACTTCTTTTAGTTACTTTAGTTACCTATACCAGGGACCGCTGAATTTGATACCTTTTTTAAAGAAACGTGAAATGTATTTAAGCCTGAAAATATCCATCGAGCTGCATCATGTTTGAACCCACGACAACAAGAGCTAGAGGCTAGTATGTTACTACTCGACTCGGAGAATTATGAGAACCTTGTTTACCAGTTACATTTCAGCGCAACTAGGGGACACGAACATCGTTTACAGGAAAAAACATAAAATATTTCCAACAGGGTAGCCTGGTGATTTGCCTTATACTACTAAAGGGTGTTAACCAAAGTTGGTAAGGACGGTGAATTAGAGAACTATGATATATAATGCATTCAGAGGTGCACCGAGGGAAGGTGTTAGCAGTATATCTAGACCATCTAAACGGGTATAATAAACCAACCTTGAGGAGGGAGTTCAAACCCAAATGTGTTTGAACACTTTGATTCGGTGCACTGACTGATGTTCTGCTTGCCTTCTGTTGACCTAATTACACGAAGGTCTAATTTCTGTTCCCCTGATAAATTTTTATGAAGGTATAGCAGTTATGCGACCTTATACTTAATTAAACTTTTGTTAACTTTATTAATCAAAAGGCTCAAATGCATATGTGTAATAAATTACGAGGTAGCCACTATTTGAAACACAGCTAAAGTACTATTATATTTTCATCGTTCTGGCTTGGACTTATTTCTAGTTGTGTTTTTTTTTAATGATTAGCGTTACATCACAGATAGAGGACACGGATCAAATATAGGGATCTTTAGTAAGGTAGAGTTTCAGGTCTGTATTTAAGTTTTTCGTTAGTTGACTGTTATAAGGAAGTAAGAAGAAGTTTAGCAAAGACTTCCAGTCAAGGAAAAAGGTTCTGGAGGTATTAGGATTTCCTAAGTGCTAGCCTCTCATATTGCCATCTCGCTTGGTGAGGTTGTTTAGATCCAACATTTCTTGCTGACTGTACCATATTATCAGTATCTTGCTGTTTATATTGTAACGGGAGCACCCTGTACCAGCTGCGAACGGAAGGCAGGGGGGAGGACCGCGTTAGCCACACCTTCTCCTCGTTTGTCTTGTAGTGGTGACAGGCTTGTGGTTAGGGGAAAACATGACTGGTCGTCTGTTTTCCTTCTACCTGTTTCTCGATCTTTCGTTTACCAGAACAATCTTGTAAACACCAGAAACCGGCGATATTCCTATAAAGAGGGTTACAGACAGACAGTGTGAGTCAGTTGTTGAGTTGGTTTTGGTAGTCAGTCAGTGAGTTGGTTTTGTCAGTGAGGAGACAGTCGCAGTTCTTGGTGTAAGAGTTAGTCAGTGACGTGTTAATGAACGAAAGGGTTGTGCAACGGAAGACTGTGCGTAACTGTGAATGTGTACCGGAGCTTACGTAACCGCGAGTACAAGGAAATTGTAACGGACGGACTGGTAAATTGTAACTGTGTGCAGCAAGTAATTTTATGTAATTGGCAAGTGTTAAACTGTAAGTCGGTGGAAATAAAGAACATTGTTGAGTGGTGTAATTGGACTTTTTATTCCACGAACCCACAAAGTCACACTCGTGTCAGAAGTGGGATATAACACAGTCACACTGGTGTCAGGAAGCGGGAAAACAACATCACCGAACATTACAACAATGGAGGCAGCATTAGAAAAGATTTTAGCGGAACTGAAAGAAATGAAGACGGCTAAAGACAACATCATCAGGAAGATGGAAGAAATGCGGGCCGAATTAACAGAGACGCTGGAGACTAGAAATAACCTGGCCGCGGAACTGAAACTAATCAGGACGGCTAGGGAGAACATCGCCGCAGAGTTGAAACAAATGAAGACGGCAAACAACATCGCCGAGAAGATGGAACAAGTGAAGGCCGAGTTAACCACGGAAATGAGAGCAGCGAATGACGGTCCGGCTACCGAAATGAAGGTGGCGAACGAGGCTCTCGCCGCCAAGTTTGAAGAACAGTTGGCCGGTGTGAGGGATGACGTGACGGAGCTGGGCGAGCGGAAGGGTCAAGTAGACGACCGCCTTAATGATTTAGAGGAAAAGGCCGACAACATCGCAAAACCCCTCACCCGCCTGACGGAGGAAAACCGGCCTTATGTGTGGACGGAGGACGCCGAAGACGCTTTCCAGCACCCGAAGGGGACCCTGTGCAGTGCTTCAATTTTGGGTTTCCCACAACCGGGTGGCGCCTTCATTGTGGACACCGACGCCAGCGATCATTGCATTGGAGGTGTCCTACCGCAGATCCAGGACGGCCATGAGCGCACAAGAGTGGAAGAGAAGGAGCGTGCCGCAGCAGTCCGAGTAGTTGTGGCAGTGCCTGCTGAAGGCTGGGATAGCGCAGGCCTGAGGAGGGAGCAGCTGGCGGACGCAGACTTGGGGCCACTCTTGAGGGAAGTGGACGCAGGGACGAGACCGACCTGGGAGGACATCGCACCGAGGAGCGCCACCTACAAGTCGCACTGGGCCCAATGGGACTCGTTGAAGACCAGAGTGGGCGTGCTGTTCCGGGTATGGGAGTCACCCGATGGGAAGGCGCAGAGAGGACAGTTGGTACTTCCCCGGAGTAAGGTTCCGGAAATCTTGGAGGAAGTGCACGCCGGTACTTCAGGAGGACACCTGGGAGCGAACCGAATGATTCACAAACTACGGCAGCGCTACTTCTGGCTCAGACTCCGGGCAGATGCTGGTGGTACACCTGGACCGCCTCGCACGCTACGATGGGGCTGTTCGAGGGCGAACAGCTTTGAGGAGGGAGCAGTGTAACGGGAGCACCCTGTACCAGCTGCGAACGGAAGGCAGGGGGGAGGACCGCGTTAGCCACACCTTCTCCTCGTTTGTCTTGTAGTGGTGACAGGCTTGTGGTTAGGGGAAAACATGACTGGTCGTCTGTTTTCCTTCTACCTGTTTCTCGATCTTTCGTTTACCAGAACAATCTTGTAAACACCAGAAACCGGCGATATTCCTATAAAGAGGGTTACAGACAGACAGTGTGAGTCAGTTGTTGAGTTGGTTTTGGTAGTCAGTCAGTGAGTTGGTTTTGTCAGTGAGGAGACAGTCGCAGTTCTTGGTGTAAGAGTTAGTCAGTGACGTGTTAATGAACGAAAGGGTTGTGCAACGGAAGACTGTGCGTAACTGTGAATGTGTACCGGAGCTTACGTAACCGCGAGTACAAGGAAATTGTAACGGACGGACTGGTAAATTGTAACTGTGTGCAGCAAGTAATTTTATGTAATTGGCAAGTGTTAAACTGTAAGTCGGTGGAAATAAAGAACATTGTTGAGTGGTGTAATTGGACTTTTTATTCCACGAACCCACAAAGTCACAATATTGTTTCGCAGGTATTTGGCAACGGATATTCTATACATCAAATTTATAGTCTAGAAAATGTATGACTCTAGAGAAGGACAGTTAAGCGCATAGGTTCTACTCCCATTAGTCCTGGATACGTAGGACCAAGATTGTTCTGCCGCGTAGAGGGTCGCGGGTTCGAGTCCCGCCTTGGACATGGGTGCTTATGTGTATAGTAAATATTTGTGAAAATAGAAAAATAGATAAGAAAATAAACAGAAATAATTAAAAATTTGTTAAATAAGAAAAAAAGAAAAATATATAAAAAGAAGGACCTGGGCCTCTTTCTAACCTCCCGGATGGGTAGATCGATGGATACTCCGGGGCTCTTTCAATAGGGAAATATCTGATTTCTTATAAAGCCCCCCCTCGGTGAGCACAACGTCAAGACGGGAAGGAAGTGGATACGCCACTTACGCGCGTCAACCCTGCAGGAAAGACTACCGAAAACCTCGGTGGGGCCGCCTGGTGATCTAGCACACCTTCTACTAGCTTTGCAGGCTAGTATCCGGGACTTTTAAGGCAACCCTCTACCTCCGGGTGGCCATACCCTGGTCGGAGGTACCCAATTCCCCATGGGTGTCGGGAACACACTGACCCCACGAGTCCAACCCAATCCGAAAACTCCCCTACAGGAGGGGCTCGGCAGTTCGGCCCGAGGTTCCCCCTAGTAACGTGAGAGGTACCAACGATGCTAGGGGTCCGCAGCGCCCACACCTCAGCAGCTGAAGGGGACGGATCCCCTTCCCTACGGGATCTATAGGACACTAAGTTTTCGAGAAATACCATATTTCTAAATACATTAATAAACTTCAAAGCGGGTGTGGAGGACTGGCCAACAGCACATCTGCCGCTTAATAGGTTGCCTAAATGTACAAGAAGTAACAAATTGGTGAGCCACTTGTAACAATAGCGTTGCAGCAGTATTATTCCTTTTCTCCCTTCACTAACTATGCAATGTTCTATTTCTTGCTAAACATTATGCATAGCTTTCATTTCCATTTACATCTCATTCTATTTTGCACTACTCAACTCTTAGGTAAGCAAAGGCACTATTCAATTTTACTTAAGTGCGTGACCCGTTTGGCTGTACTAGCATTTCCATTCCATCTGATGTTCTGAGTACAACACGTTTTATGTGTAAGGGCACTATCGTAAGAAAAATGTTTATAATAATGTTACGGTTAGATAAAATGTCAAAGTAAGTTCAGAATTGCATGAACGGAGGTGTGGATATTGAAAAGTATGGCCAAAAGTCCCTGTAAAATATTAGTAGGTTAGTATCCTACAGAGGTGGGTAATGTATCATTTCTCAGCTTTGCTCTGTGTTATAGTAAATAAAGTTAATAAACCAGTGAGAGCACCACATTATGTACCAACAATATAAACTGTACTGGAAGGGTTCATATCTGTGTACTGGTATTTATTTAAAATGTACTTGTCTGTGTATTCACAAACCTCTTAGTATTCTTTAAATTATTACGCTGAGCACAAGGCACTCCTGGCCGGTTCTTCTTCTTTGTCTTGTGCACTGAAGCTGTTGTGGTCCAGATGTTACTCTGATATTGCCGTTGATGAACAAAGTTTTGCTTTTATTGCATTGAGTTAATTAACTTCATGTAGTTAGCTGCATTATGTTCCCTATAATTAGCTTTTTATTGGTTTCTAATTTCTTTACTAAACTGCCGTTAAAGTTTCCTGCGGTTTCTCTACAGTTTCTGCAGTTTCCACTGTTGGTATGTTACTGCATGCGAGATTGTCCCTAAACCACACTCCATAGACTCTTGTTGAATTTTGGCTATCATGCAAATGGTTATGTTCAATTAAGATGCATAATGCTGTTCATTGGCGGCACCTGCTCCCCTTCTGCTTGTCTTCTTTGTTAACGCAACATTCGCAAACAAACTGAATGCTGCACCCAAATCTTATCTTAAGACATGCTGCCATGCTACGTCTAGAATGCAATTCCTATTTGTGACAACAATATGGTTCTCTTCTGAGCTTAGAATCAGTTTTATGACGCATTTTGGGGTACTTATATACACCAATTATTGAATATTTCTAAGACATTATATCAATTTCATACCTACTTTTGAATTTAAGGTAAAACAGCATGATGTATGAAAGCTATAGCCTTCAAATCAAGGTTTTACTGAAACCCAAATTGAAGGATATAATAAACTCATTAATTTATGCATCAACCAAAAACAGCTACATGTTCAGTCAAAAGTATTACAAACATACCTCAGGGTTAGCTATGGGTAACCGCATATCACCGTTATTGGCTGATTTATATATGAGTTATTTGGATATATGGGTGACAAAAGCATGTCGGCATATTTTTAAAGTATGGTTTTGTTATGTTGATGATATATTTGCCATAGTACCAGAAAAATTAGCACAGCATGCGTTAAAACTATTGAATTTACTAGACCAATCTATAAAATTTATTATTGAAACAGAAAAAGCTGGCTGGTTACCGTTTTTGGATCAAAAAATTATGAGAAAATGAGACTTTTTTGTCATTTACGTACTCCAACGTTAAGTCATATCGAACGGTGAATGAATTGGGTGAAATGATGCTCAAATGAGCCCGGGGTCCATGGAGCTTATTGATACCTGACATTCGTCTTTGAGGTTAAGATAAAACCCCGGATAAAACCTTATCCCGGTAACTCACCCTGAACGAGATTCGAACTCGGTACCTCTTGAACATGAGGCAGACATGCTACCATCTACGCTACCGAGGTGAGCGAAAAGGAGGTAAATTAGAATTTGGCATATATAGAAAATCAACACATGTGCATAACTACATTAAATACAATTTGAAGCTGATTTTACAGATAATTCAAGAAATTCGTTAAAATTTCCATATATGGAGATGCAATGCAAAATGACCCTCTGAAATTAATGAAAAGGTTAAACCAAGATGGCTTTGTTTGTGGCGCAACAGATTCCCTAGGTTTATTATCATTCCAAGTTATGGAACTTCCAGAAATTCAATCTTTGATGTCAAGCCTATCAAATTCAAATTTTGGTCCCTTAGCAACAAGACATTGTAGAATGGACCAATCCGAGTTCAGTAAGAATTTTAATTTAATTTCATCTTCACTTGTGAAAGGTCTCATTCCTTCTGGTTCTTTTGATGTAGTCAGACGTGTTATAGATATCGTCTCGGACACAGACGCACTACTAAATTGCAAGAGGACTGCTAGGTTCCGGCAAGTTACAAAAGTAATTTTATCTACGCATTTGCAATCAGTGAAAAGGCTCGTCGAGTACGCGTCGCAAAAGAAAATACGTAAATGATGAGCGGCACGCTGTTGCGTTCACTTCGCCTGTAAAATTAGAAAAAATGTTTGTAAATCATGTCTTAAAACATCGGCTGTGAAATAATTCAGTGAGAAAATAAATTCCCAAAAATTGGAGCAGTGTTTTAAATCAATTTTGTTGCCACCATCCACCATTCCGTTGCTGGCGTCGTACCACTGCCTTAGATTACAGAGTTCATCGCTCATCGACGGAGCTGCCGGCGGATAGTCAAGTCCACATCATCGTAGTGACAAGGAAGCTGGAGAGATCATCGGTTCTCCATCCTGAGGAAGGTAAGTCTCCTCACCGAGGGATAATAAGAAAACTTATTACAAACTCCAACCCAAAAGAACACCAACACGCAGTATTTTACGGTCTAATCCATAGGTTAGTGAACATTCCACTGACTATGGAAGAATATAACAAGGAAGTTGATCAGATAAAATACGTTGCAAATGTAAATGGCTTTGATCCAAAATTTATTACAAAAATGATAAACCAATAGAAAGGACGAAAAACCATCACGGACATTACTACGTTAAAATATGATGACTTAAAGAAAATATATTGCAAACTTACATATCATCCTAAGGTTTTTAATAAATTTAAAAGCATTTTCCGTCATTCTCATATACAACTTGTTCCTCATACCAAATACAGCATGAGAAATACACTAAATCAGCGGCTCAAAAATACAAGCCCGGCCAACGAATTATCAGGAATTTATAGTGTAAAATGTGACGATTTCCATGAAATATATATTGGAAAAACAAACAAAAACTTGGAAACAAGGATGAAAGAACACATGATACGCATAAAATAAAAAGAGACAGATAAATCAGCATTAGCCCATTATTTTGGTCAAAAATCATAATATTTATAAAGAAATAAAACTTTTGGTACCAGCAAAATGTATTGGGAATTAACAGTTTGGGAAAATATACACATTTTTAAGAATATAAAGAGAGCCATGAATTTCGAAATACAAATAGTGGATGACGTCATTCAACTCGTTGAACAGCGCCAGGAGAGGGAGGCGGTCGCCTGAAGAACTAGTCAAACATCAGCTGATGATGAGGACGCCTGGTCCTTGAAAAAAGTCCTAATTTTAAATGTATGTGGAGCTAAAGTGTTTTTATGGTTTGACAAGTGGTTTAAAAAGATTTTATTGAAAAAGCTCCACTGTTTACAAATACTTCTATTCTATAATTTTAATAAAACAGCACTTCTCAGTAATTTGCGAGGCTCTTGAAGGCTATCACAGCACTTGGGAGAGCTCAGTTCAATTCCCTAACGGCGATCAAAATTAGTGTTTTGCCGCCGGACAGTCTGTTCACATGTCTCCCTTGTACTTGCTGGGACCCTTTTGTTTTTGGAATTTACGTCCTCCAACGTTTAGTCATATCGGTCGATGAATGCAATGGGTGTAATGATGCTCAAATAAGTCCGGGGTCCATTGAGCTTAGAGTTACCTGACATTCGTCTCTCATGATAAGGGAAAACCCCGGAAAAACCTGATCCAGGTAACTGACTCTAACCGAGATTCGAACTCGGGACCTCTTGAATTGCAGGTACTGATGAGACTCCTTCTTGGCAGTTCTCTTATCTATTCTCGACAATCCGAATTGGGGGTTGGCTTAGGTAGAACTAGCTGACTTCATGATTGATGTAATCTTGGAATCGTTAGTAGCCCCATGTTTGCTAGTGTACTATGTCGTTCGGATTTGTCGCCGGTAAGGCTTGGCCTTCTTACCTTCCTCCAGGATCACCTGGAAGCCCAAAGGGCCTACTACGGCTTATGTGCACTGCTGTGATCGAGTGACCCGAGGTCACTTCGTCTGACTATCCTGACACCTATCTCACCTTGCTTACAAGTAATCAATAGTATTGTCAAGAACCCGTATTTACGATTGCGCGGTTTGTTTGCACAAAAGGAACTGATAGGTGGACAGTGTGAAAACCAAGAGTCGGCAGATAGAGATAGCATGCAGATAAAGGTCTGCCGAAACAAACAAACTGAGATAAATGGAAATTTCTAGTTACTTCTTGACTGATAGAGACTGTTCGGGTTCTGGTTTATTTTCGAATAATCTCGAAATTATCAGTGAAATATTTAAAGTGGTGACGATTGGCCAAGAGGCTAGTTGCAAGTTGTGAAACAAGAGTTGTCAAACATGTAACAAGAGTGAGTGAGTCGCGAGAGGTAAGCAGAGAACAGCTGAGAGTGTTACTGTAAACTGAACGCTGTTATTGTCATCGACCTTGGTGTTGTAGAATGTGATATGCGATGTAATTTTGCTACTACGGAGTGTATTTCTACGCAAATAAAGAGCATTTAGAATTTCGGAAAATTGGACTTTTAATTCTACGAACCCACAAAGTCACAGTAGACTTCCTTGAAATTTGAAACATGTCTATATATGCATTATATATACATAAATAAGAGCCTAGTTAGTCCAACTCAAGACCTCATAGGCTTTGGTAGCCCTGAGGTTGCCGACACAGTTTCAGGCGAAACGACGGAAGTTTCTCTAACTGGACCATGGCCTACAAGCCCGGAAGACGTATATAATGCAGTTGATGACCCCGGCGGTGAAAGCCTCAGCACTTGTATTGTTTATATACATTAAACTTAAATGTAAATACATATAATGTTTATATTAGAATCAATGCTTATTAAAATGCTTCTAAACAATGTGGTTTGTAAAACTGTTCACAGAAAATTTAAGCTATATTAAGTTATTGAAAATGTATTAATTGTGTACATAATAGCATGCTTATATTAACCCTCCATTGCTCACGGTGCATCCAGAAAGCGTTAGCCATCTGTTTTTCCCCCACACCGCCTTTAGTTTTTTGTCTTTGAAACGCCACCCCTTTCATTACCTCCTTGGCTGACAATGTATTGCTGGTCTTTTGATAAGCCGTTATAATTGGTGTACAATGCAGCGAATTTCACATTTGCATCCACTAGAAGCCATGCGATCGAACCATCCATTCTTCTTAAAATATTTGGAACGTGCAAGGTAGATGGTCTAAGCAACCTAAATGACTTAGAATTAGCTGTCAGTTTACTAGAGAACGACGATGTCGACGTAGGACAACTAGATGAAAAATGTGAGAAAGAGTTGGTACAGACAATTTTCTACCTGACAGGAGAGAAGAGGAGAAAGTTCTGACAAAGAGGAACGTGACACAGAAGGTCAATCTATTTGAGGTGGCCTATTCTAGTTAGAAAGAATGGAAATACAAAGTGGGGACGGCATCGGGAACCCAGAGTTACACGTACAACAAGTTCACATAACCTATAGGAAGTGCAAAAAGTATATTTGTTTGGAACACGGTAGAATGATACGCCATGAATACTTTTCGAGTTTGGAGTTGGAAAGTTAGGATAGTGTAAAATTGGAAAACAGAGAGGAAAAAGGAAAAAAAAAAATGACAAACGTAAATCTTGTTTATATGCTTTATTTTGGTGTAATAATCGGTTTTATTCTTTCGTAATATATTTTATCATGTGCCTCACATTTTGCCTGCCTTGCTAGCGTGGTGGTAGCGTGTCTGACTCACGTTCAAGAGGTCCCGAGTTCGAATCTCGGTCAAGTGAGTTACCTGGATAAGATTTTTTCCGGGGTTTTCCCTTATCCTGAAAGATGAATATCGGGTAAATCCAAGCTCTACGGACGCTGGGCTCATTTGAGCATCATATGCCGCACTTGTTTGTTAATACTACACCGTATGCATATTAACCCACCATTAGTATATTAGGATTTAAAACAAAATATATATTGAATAAAATTTTTAAAAATAATGGAAAACATTCATAAAATTAATATAAGTAGTTAAAAAGTAATTGGCGCCTGCTAGATACCGTACGACTGGCCTTGTGGTGCTACCAACTTAGGGTTAAGAAAGAAAAATTTTCACGATAGCAGATTTAATATATTTTGGGAAAGATTCTTTCTCCTTTTACAATTTATGGTTGTTTTTAAGTGCTACGGTTCTCAGGGACCCATTCTTGCTGGACATGAAGGACAGCTTAATCTTGTTCACCGGCCTACCAATGTTACGTCACGTCACTTGTTCCCAAAATACTATCGCCCTCAGCCGGCTTTACAGTGGTGACCTTTGCAACCAGATGCTAGCGTTTGTCCATACAACACGGAGTACCAGACGAATGTCACACATTTGAAATATTAATCCAAAGAAGAATCGCGAAAAACCTGAGTAAGAAAGGGTGAAGGGGAACAATTCAAAATTTTTAAGTTGAGGCGGAGAAAGGCATGTAGGATCTTAGGGCACTTTTTTGTGTCTACCATTACCTATATGTGGGAGGGAGGGATGAAAGTTCCAAAGGGACCCCAGATCTGGTTGCTGGTGTGCACCAGCATGAATGGGATCCATAGCAATCGCAGATATAACGCCTCTTACACTATTTTCACACCCTGGGGCTCCTCTTAGGCGAGACCAACTGAGATGAATCCCCTGGATAGCGAAGCCAGAAGAGGATCCTCTACCTTGCAGTTGCAAAATATCAAACTACCTCTTGGTTCTACCGCCCATAAATGGATGAAAATGGAGTGGAAAATTGTTGTACAGGAAAGTACTAAATGAGTACACCAATATTAGGTTGACAAAGGGGAAACTACGGAATACTTTAAGTGAGTGCAGGACCGACGGGAAGCAGACCCACGATCTTACTTAGATATACTTAATACCCTTAGTCACAGCTGAAGGACTTTCTTGATATTTTTAAGCGTATAATAAGAGGTAAAATTGTCGATATTGGAAATTTTTAGTTTTCTTTGAGCAGTCTAATAAATTGGAATTTTCTTTCTTTAATTTGAATATATCGTCCGTCATTTGAGGTAAAATAATAATATTTTAAACCACTATTTCATCAGTTGTTTTGTGTTGCAAATTCTGCGTCATTTCGATGATAGAAGGAGAAGAAGAAGCATAGTTCTTACACACTTCAGAGCAGAGGGGTAAACCATACTACATCTTTTAGAGAAAGCTTTGCCCTACCAATTAGTACTGCTGTTAAGTATGGAAAGTTCTGTGTGCTCAAGCAATACGTTCCTTTGGTACGTTTACCAGGTTTCCGTGGTACAAATCCCGGCTATGACATTGAATTTTTCAGTCTGGCTTTACTTATTCAAACCTTAGCCTACACACGGCTAGTGTGGAAGAAATAATTATTTCTATCAATTTACCTGAATAACATAGTGGTTTAGCTATGAAGCCTGGGACTTAAGTACATACAGCATAGTAAGTCGCCACGAAAGGTGCGTGTCTCATATCATATGGGAACCCCTAGTGGTCTACCGGGAAACATGAGAGTCAGTTGGAGAATTTAATGTCATGTCGGCATGTTGGCCATAGTAACTCACATAGTTAGAGCAACCGCACGGAGAGCGGGAGATCCGTGGTTCAAATCCCGGCTATGACATTAGATTTTTCAGTCTGGTTCTACTCATTCAATACGTTCCGTTTTTTGAGAATATGTGTGAGATTTGCTTTCTCCAGTTATGCCCTGAATATGTTCTGAAAGTGATATTTTCTGGAAAAAATGATTATTTTTCTCAGAAATTATTGAAGACACTTAATTACTATTTACGGTAGTAAAAGCCTTCCTAATGTTGTACTTTAAAGTTAATGGCATGTTTGTTTATTTTATTCAACATTTCTGATAAATTTTAATCCAAAGACGGTATATTTAAGAAAATAATTTTGTATTTCTTAATGAGTAAGCGTCTTAAGTTAATGTAAAAGGTGTGCATCTACATACTGCAAAAACTTCAATGCAATATTTTGCATAGTTTCCGAGATATTTTGTGATGTGGGAAATAAATGTTCTTCCTTGATATTAAATGGCTCGATCCCACCAGCATCCGCATCAATCCCAAGCTTGCATGTCAGAGCGATTAGGAGTAACCATCAGCGTTTGCATAGACTTTAAAAAACGACACAGAGTTGAAGTTTTTAATAAGGTTTTATTGCTTTACAACTTGATATTAAAGGTTCAAATTATGACGATCACATACAGAATACTAATTCACTTGTTATGAAACAAATATATTCATAAATTATAGGCTTATGGAAAACATTAAGAGACAGAACACTACATAGGTCCGGTGTCGTTGCCAGCCACACGTAAAGTAAGTTGGAGTGACGCGGCCAACCATTTGGTGCTTTAGTACAAGATCTGTTCTTTAGAAAACCACTGCTTTCAAATCAATGCTCATTTATTTATCATCTTCTTACTTCTTCATTCTTATTTTGACTGTTATTTACTCTTTATATTCTCATTATTATTTATCTCTCTTATTCTCTTATTAATTTTAATATGTGAATATCTCTTTTAATCTGCTTCAACAATTTTATATTACTAATTTACTGTATCGTTATACTGATGACGTCAAATAAAATATCTTACTACTCGCACACAATTAATTTCAGTATCATGAGTCAAACATTCAGCGGATCTAATATTGACGGAGAGGGCATTAATCTCACCATCAGTTCTTGATCTTCCCTCTCAAGGATAAAGACAAAATCAGATTGTCGCATCTTCCTCTCCCTGCCGATGTGCGTGAGAGGAATAATTAACCTTTTGTGCACATCATTAAGGACTTTATTATGATAAACCATCTTGTGTCTGCCATCTCTGTGATGCGCCTTAGAGGTCTAAGATCTCAATTTAACCCAGTCACCGTCGCGGTCCTTGGTGTTATTAACTTTTCCTTTAAAGTTTGGCGTGAAATTATACAAAGTGTATCAAGTTTGATCCCTTTTTAAATGTTGGCAAGTCTGGTAAGTTATATAAGTTTCAAGTTTCATCGTGTTGGATGTTGTTATACTTCCATGTGGTAAATTGTACCTCCTTTTAGTTATAATCAGTGTCTGATTTCAATCAAGAACTCTCATGCTCCATGAT
This sequence comes from Mantis religiosa, assembly GCA_030765055.1. NCBI lineage: Eukaryota > Metazoa > Arthropoda > Insecta > Mantodea > Mantidae > Mantis > Mantis religiosa. Next base: position 52,585,116 of record CM060950.1, on the reverse strand, counting down.
TAAATTTTCCTGGAGAAGTTAGTGAATTTGTATGAAGAAGCATCCATTTACCTTGCGATGCTGAGTGGGCAAATTTGACAGCCCAGTCTATATCTCGCTCTGCATAGGGTTTCGTTATGATAATTCCTAACAAGTAGGGTCACAGAAATACTGCTGCTTCCTACCTGTATTCTGTTGTGCTAACCTTTAAAGTATTCTGACAATTACTGAAACAAAGAGAATGTTACATGATTAAGTAAATATTGTTTATTCGACAAGGATTGAATTTCTTTATACATACATCTGTGCTCATCTTATACGAGGGCTATCCAGAAAGTAGATTACGTTTTGGAATAAAAAGTAAACAAAGTATAGGAAACAAATTTTATTATATACAGATGAAAGCCACACTCAAATACTACTTTTCGACATAGTCACCATTCAAATTAAGGCATTTATCGTAGCGATGTACGAGCTTGGAAATTCCTTCGTCGAAAAATTCGGCCGCCTGCGCCTTCAACCACTTCGTTACCTCTTCTTGCAGCTGTGCGTCGTCATCAAAACGCTGCATAGCCAGCCACTGCTTCATTGCTGGGAATAGGTGGAAGTCGCTCGGTGCCAGGTCGGGACTGTACGGCGGATGAGGAAACAACTCCCACTTAAAAGATTCAAGAACTTCACGAGTGACATTTGCCGTGTGGGGCCGGGCGTTGTCGTGAATCAGCAAGATCTTAGAGCTCAACATTCCTCTGCGCTTGTTTTGAATGGCTCTTCTAATTTTTTGGAGAGTTTGGCAATACCTTTGAGAGTTTATTGTAGTGCCTCTTTCCAGGAAGTCCACCAAAATCACACCTTTTCTGTCCCAAAAAACAGTCGCCATCATCTTCCTTGCCGACATTGTTTGCATGCATTTCTTGGGTTTTTGGGGAGAACTTTTGTGCCCCCACTGCATTGATTGCAATTTCGTTTCACAGTTCACGTGTTTCACCCATGTTTCGTCACCAGTAACGATGCGATCGAGTAAAGAGTCACCATCCTTATGGTAAACGTCCAAAAAGTTCAACGCTGCAGCCATTCGCTGATTTTTGTGGTCCTCTGTCAAGATTTTTGGAATCCATCTTGCACAAAACTTGTGGTAACCAAGCTTTTCGCTGATGATTTCGTGCAACAAACTTCGCGAAATTTGTGGAAAACTCAAAGAAAGTTCCGCTATTGTGAACCTTCGATTTTCACGGACTTTAGCATCGACTTTTTCGACAAGTTCGGCAGTCACTATGCTGGGTCTCCCACTTCGATCTTCGTCGTGAACATTGGTTCGGCCATTTTTAAAACTGATGACCCACTGACGCACTCCACCTTCAGTGATAATGTTGTCCCCATACACTTCACAAAGCTGCCGATAGATTTCTATCGGTTTACAGTTTTTTGCAGTCAGAAACCTTATTACTGCACGCACCTCGCAGCTCGCGGGATTTTCAATTAACGCAGACATTTCAAACCGTCACAGTATATGAAAGGAGCACAGCACGAACCTCTCACTAGCACGGCTAGATGCCGACTGAGCTGCGCAACGCTCTGACCCCAAGATGGCCGCGCTAGCCCCGCCCCTAGCGGAAACAGACGAAAACGTAATCTACTTTCTGGATAGCCCTCGTATATAAGGGAGTATTCGGTAAGCAAATTTATGCAAATCTATGCTTCGATTAACGCAAAGTAGAATAAGAATGAACACTTGTTATCAAGTTACCAGAAAAAGACATGTGAATGCATCAGAAGCGTGTTCATAAGTATTGCGTGTGTGTGTTTATGTGTGTGTCTGGGTGTGATGAATCAAATATCATAATTTATTGTGCACCGGGTATTTTGATAACTAAATAAGCTTTAACAGGAAATGAAATTTTGTCTCTAACGGAATTGTTATTATGTATGTGTATGTATGTATATATGTATCTATGTATGTACATATATCAATTTAATATTAATATAAATATATTTTAATTGTACCTTTCTCTAAATGCACATCTCTATTCCACCTAAAGCCTCAAAAGATGAATGTTTCTGAGACTGACATAGATGAAGAGGCGACAAAGCACTTGTCTTCAAAATCAACATCAAAGGAACTGTTAGGGTTATACACCCCAATGGCAACATTCGAATGAAGTTAACGTCCTCTAACGAAGGACACACTGTTCTGCCCATCCCTCTTTTCCAATAAAACAGACACTTATAGGCTAACTCAATTACACGAATGTAACTAAGTACGGACTTGGTGAAATTATTAGATCAAAGCTTGAAAATTATATCTTGCATTAATTAGCACGTTTTGAAAACGAAATATTTCTTTGCTGCCACTTTTACCTAAGAGGTTCTATGCTTAATGTTTGGTCGCTTTCGATTACATGAAAGCAGTTGCAAACAGTAAAATAGCTTTGTCATTAAGACAATGTTACATGGGCACGATTTTCTGGAATACTTCATAAGAACTTTTAATGCATAAACAATAATTATTACACTGATGTAACTAGGCCTTTAAGAAATAAAATCCACAAAAACAGACAGGTTTGCAACACAATCATCATAGTTAAGTGCGGTGTAGCTATTTTACAAAACGTCCGTCAAACATGCGCTGAATATTTTAAAATGTCATCAAGCTGCGAGTAAAATGTGACATACGAGGGCCATGCCAAAAGTTTTTAGCAGAGCTAAGACGGAAAATCTGACAACTATGACATTATTGTAGTTTGAAAGGGCGATGTTTTTTTTTTTTAACCTTGGAGCATGTGTGTGGTGGTACCCTCACCACAGGGTCATGCGTGGACAGCGAGTAAAGATGCACTTAGTGGTGAATCAGACACAGTGCAAGATGGTTCTGTTGCGCCGTGATTTCCGAGCAATGATATATTATGCCTACAAAAAGAAGTTAAATACAGAATAGTGCCACTCTTCACTGGTATGTGATTTTGGTGAGTGTGCCCCATCTAGGGTCACTGTTGGAAATTGGTTCCATGAATTTTCAAGGGGCAGGGAGTCTCTTGAAGATGAACGTCGTCCTGGTCGCCCCGCAATGGCAGTGACCCAAGAAAATGTTGATGCTGTGAGGAAAATAATCCAAGAGGATCCTCATCTCACATTTTGTGATATTGAAGGGACCCTAAATATTGGGTCGACTGCAGCATAGTCCATTGTTCATGATTATTTAGGCCTAACCAAGAGATGTGCGCATTGGGTGCCACATTCCCTGAGAGAAGCCCAAAAGAACGCAAGAGTTGATTGGTGTAAATTTATGCTTGAAAATTTTGACCAAGGACGGTCCAAAGACATTTACAATATCGCCACAGGTGATGAAACATGGGTATACCATTATGACCCCAAAACAAAGAGGCAGTCATCAGTATGGTGCTCTCAAGTTAAGGAACCACTCACGAAACCTCGGAGAACTAGGAGCTCTGGAAAGAAGTTGATGTTTACTTTCTTCACCAAGATGGGTCATCTCACCTCTGTGACCTTGGATACATGCATTACAGTCACTGCAGAGTGGTTTGTGACTGAATGTCTGCCGAAAGTCTGTGCAACATGAAGATGAAGCGTGGGCATCTTCTTCTGCATCACAATGCCTCAGTACACACGGCTGCCAGAACCATGGACTTCCTGGAGAGGAAGAAAGTGCGAGTCTTAACTCACCCAAGCTATTCATTAGACCTGGTCCCATGTGACTTCTTCTGTTCCCAAAGACAAAGGAAAAACTACTTGGGCAGTGTTTTTCATCCGATGAAGAGGTTATTGCAGCGTACAACAGTGCTCTAAGTGACATCTCCAAAGAAGCTTGGACTGAGATATTCTCTGAATTGTTTCAAAAGATGGAAAAGTGTATCAGTTCTCATGGAGAGTATTTTGAAAAGTAGTAATAGTTAGTCTGTGAATAAAATGTATTTCCGAATCTCTGCTAAAAGCTTTCGGCATAACCCTCGTACTAAGCACTACACTTAATTATATTCTCTGGGAGTAAATAATATTTTAACGATAATAGTTAGTGACTTAAGTATCACGAAATAGTATCAATAATAAGTTGGATGATAATGCTTATTCTGGTAATGAGCCAGTGAATGTAATTATCAAAACCATCGTCTGGGTGACCTTCGCATTAGCTGCGCAATAAATTGAGTTTTATTTTTTGACGCATTTAATGTTACTGTCATTAGCGACCTTCTCTATACTTAGCATGGAATGCTGCTTAATTTTGCTCGGATTTCTCTTTATGGGAGTTGAGCTTCTTTGCCGTGCCGTAAATCTACGGCACGGTATTACCGATTTGACTTCCCTTCCGACGGAAGCTTATGCTAAAGGATTTTACATTCTACAGTTTTTATTAGAGGATATCGTTTAACCCTAGACCTCAGGAAAGACACTTGTTAAAAATTGTGGGCTATTTACTATAAACTCCATTATTACTTTGTGTGGATATTTCGCTTATACCAATGCGAAAAATTATGCAAAAACAAATTTTGCAGGATCTTGTATTTTTCAGCAGAAAATTAGGTACTTTTTGTTTCTTTCTCATTCTATTATTTTTATATCCAATGTTATTTTCTCATCAACACAGACAAAGTGAAATTGGAAGCTCTTTAGTCTAGCGTATCCAAGATATCTGTGGCGCCCACCTCAGTAGCGTAGATGATACCATTTTATCCTCACGTTCAAGAGGTCCCGAGTTTAAATCTCGGTCAGGGTGAGTTACCTGAATAAGGTTTTTCCAGGGTTTTCCATTATCCTGAAAGACGAATGTCGGGTAACTCTAAGGTCTTGGGACCCTGGGCCCATTTGAGCATCACTTCACCCATTCCATTCATCGTCCGATATGACTTAACGTTGGAGGAGGTAAATATCTATGACCTTTGAAGTGATTGTTATCTCATTTACCTAGTAAGTTTTATAAACCACCGGAAAACACTGGTCAGTTACCTCGATCGTATCTATGCTACTCATTTTATAGCAAAAACCTGGATGAATCCTAAAATAGATGGTGACTACTTTGCAAGAGTTTCGAAAGAGTGTGAGGAAAATTGTGGGTTCTACCAATGAAAATATCTAATGAAGTACAGATATACCACGTGGTTAACTATTACATATAAATTCCTTTAGATACATGCTCTAAGTGAATCAATTAAAATTATTACAGTAAGGAGCTTCTGTGAAGGATAAACAAAAAGGGACATAGTAAACTGTCATGAGTGTTCCATGTAAAGAGACCATAATAAAAGTGTTAATTATACGAAAGAAAAGCAGAAAAGTTGTACATTCTAGGATATCAAAATTATGTTATTATTACTCTTGCATACTTTTCCGGCAATAAAAGGAATGAGTTATTCAACCAGAATGAAGAGCCTTTCACAAGCGAATCACAGAAAATTGAAAAAAAAATAATTCAGAGAGTAACCCACAAACACATACCAAGAGCACAATTTGTTAGAAAAAGTTTATTGTCAGACTCTGCGACATTGATCACCTTTATAAAAATTTCTTAGCTATTTTCCCCTAATTAAGTCTTAACATCTTAACTGTTTGTCTCTTATGGGGTTATTATACAACTGATGCAATGCTACACATAGAATGCTTGCCAAGGAAGTTTTCAAAACATGTGCCAACATTTTAGAAACAAATATAACAACAATTACTGCTGCAACACAAGTTATGATATGGTTTACGTGAAGGACCCACAACAAATACGGCATATATAAAGTGTTACAAAAATATAGGCGTCACATATAATAGAGATGGTTTAATTATTGACATAATTTATGTTCATTGACAGCATTAAAACATAGTTCAACCTGTTTTCCTTTGTTTAAAAGTGCATTAAATTATCTTTCCGTCGAGCGGGATGCCCACCGCTGTGGCATAGATGATAGCGTGTCTGCCTCACGTACAAAAGGTCCCAACTTTGAATGTCGGTCTGGGTGAGCTGGATAAGGGTTTATTTCCGGGATTTCCTTATCGAGAAAGAAGAATGTTGGTTAAGCCTAAGCTCCATAGATTTGGGCTCATTTAAGCATCATTTCTTCTGTTTAAATCATCGTTCGACATAATTTAGGAGGAAGACGTTGATTTGAAAAACAAAAACAAATGACAGAGCTAGATGGCTCTGCAATTACGCATAAGGCTCGCATTTGGTAGGTTCCATTTGCAATGACCGTTCTCCGCTCACACAGGTATTGTATTTTTGGTGGGTTTCCCTAATTAGTAGGCATCTTCGTTCCATTTACTCTCTTTTTAGGTGAGGTTTCCGGTTTGTGACATTTGGCGCTGCCGGACAGATTGCGCGGATGTTTGCTCAAAGGAAATAGCTTCGGCTTCATGTGGACAATAGAGACTACTGGATTAAAGTGCCTTTCATCGACCTCTATAGGCTTCTTTTGTGGTTGGACGGCCCTTCTTGCCTGGAAATCTTATGAACCTCCGCGTGTCTATGTGTCCTTTCTCCTGTGGCCACCTATAGCTCCTTTAATCAATCAATCAATCAATCAATCAATCAATCAATCAATCAATCAATCAATCAATCAATCAATCAATCAATCAATCAATCAATCAATCAATCAATCAATCAATCAATCAATCAATCAATCAATCAATCAATCAATCAATCAATCAATCAATCAATCAATCAATCAATCAATCAACCAATCAATCAATGAATCAATCAATCAATCAATCAATCAGTCAATCAATCAATCAATCAATCAATCAATCAATCAATCAATCAATCAATCAATCAATCAATCAATCAATCAATCAATTGTTTATATAATAACATAATACAAACATAATAATACAGATATAAATTATGTTTAACAAACATTGCCATAAAATTTTCATTCGTCCTCACACACACACACATACACAACATAATATATTTAAAATCATTGAGGTTGTCATCAAAATATTCATCTATACTATAGAAGGCTCTGCTTAACAAACGTTTAGTCAGTTTACATTTAAACTTAGCAGCAGACACAGTATTTTTAAGGCTTTCCAAAAGCTTCTTAGGTAATTTGGGACCAAAGTATTGGGGCTCATGTTGAAAAAGTTTTAGCCTGTGACCTTTAACTGTATAGTTATTCTTTCCCCTTATTTCATATGGGTGTATACCAAAATTAATGGAGGTTGTAATCCTGTTATATACAAAAAGTATTGTTTGCAAAATAAATATGTAGTGAAGAATTTTTAATTTTTTAAAATAGGACCTGCATGAACTTGTACGTGTTATTTTTGCCAGGTATCTGATGGCTCTATTCTGTAGGAGCAAAATTCGGTTAAAGTTTAATTTGGAAGTGTGTCCCCACAGCTCGATTCCATACGAAATGTGTGAATATATTAATGCAAGATATACTAACTTACTAGTATCTACTGAGAAAAAAATGGCTAAATATCGGAACACAAAAAGTCTTGAGCTTAATGTATTTTCTAGTTTTTCAATGTGGTTGTTCCAAGTTAACTTGTCATCGAGGATTAAACCTAAATTATTTACGGATTTTACATACTGGACTAGACCATTGCCTATATTCAGCCGAAGTTCGAAAGGACGTCTCTTAAAATCAAATAGAATTAATTCACCTTTTGTGCATTAGTACACAGCCTGATATCATTAAAATACTGTGCCACGATATTAACGGTCAAATTTGCATCAATTTCTAGATTTAGTAAGTTGCTTTTGCCGGAACCTAGTGTGGTATCCTCTGCATACAGCCTTAAAGTTGATGGTTGATATTAGACTGCACTACGCAATATTGTACTACATATATGGGAAAGCGAAGAGGTATAGGTACCGAAAAATATGCCAGCAGATGTTTACGTAAAGGTTGTCGCACATACACGATGAGTCCAGTGTATATACATTCTTTTCATATGCAAATATATGTTGACAAAGTGTCATATATCATCAGGCACAACATATCGTATATAGCGTCATTGAATATTGCGACTCGGAGAAAGAAGGGACAATTAAAATCCCTTTGTGATTTCTGAGCAAATACTGCTGATCAATTGTTTGGGATTATAGCGATAGCCCTTTAATCCACCAAACGACGTTAGTAGAGCAGTTGTTTATCTTTCATTTTCTTGGCATGTTTTGCATTACACGTACCATTCAGTAGCTTTGTCGGAGGGGTTATTTTCATCCAGCAACATCTTTATTAAACTTGAGATTGTTTTTAATTACAAATTGCAAGACTAGTATCTAAAATTAAATACATAAAATTTGATATACTATATCATTGTTATGCATTTAAACTATATGACTTATATTACAGCAATCGGCTATCTGTACGGACTGATCACGCTTCAGAAAATTAGTTGTATTACCATATACTACCTATAATTAAGGCAATTATTTAATACGAAGTGTTTTCTGTAAATAGCAAATCTTTTTATCCACAAGACTAAAAGAGTTGATAACCATTGTGAAAAGGGAGGGATTATTAAAACAAGAAGCTCTAGGTTGATGATTTGTATACGAGAATAGCAACAATGACGGTCAGATATCTTTCAGTGACCGAATATTGCTGATGAAATGTTTGACATTACGCCTCTGCCAGTTGAGTAAATCACCTTTTCAGAAATTATCTGTGTTATACAGATTGATCACACTAGAAAATTGGTTATATTACGGTACACTTCCTATGGTTGCAAAAGTTATTTAATAATTAAAGTGTAGTTAATAATTCAGTTGGTTTTCCCTCTTTTTCCGTTATGAAGATTGCAGAAGTTAGGGTTGTTTAGCCTCATTTTCATTATTTGAAACATATTACAATAAATAATTATGTGCGTACATAATTAAAACATTTATAATTATTAATGTAATCTTTTGTGATTACAATAGTTGGTTAAACTTTTAGATCAGACACCAAGCTCGCAAGTGCTCCATTTATGTTTCGTCCCTTGACTAAAGGTCAGTATGCCTCATCGCTCTGTCCTGTAGTACAAACTACACCTAACTTAAGTCTTCTACTCTTTTTAGTGAAGCTTTTTATATGCAACTCAAACACATAATCAGAATTTCCATCAGACGTGGTTTCTGTCTATTCTAGCAGCAAATTTTGTATTTTATTTATTATAATTTGACTGCAAATCATAGAAGTAACAACTTCGTCATTTTAAGCGGGCATTTCTACACAGAGGTGCAAGCTGAAGCTTCTTCTATGCAGGCTTATTCATGCTGAAACTTCTTTTAAATATTACTTTATTATAACAATCAGACAGCCAGTATATAGTGTTGAAACTTTAGTGAGACCGTTAATACTCTCTGCTCCACAATTGTTTTGGTATGTTTTATTACTCTCATAAACATTTCAATAAACCAAAAACATATTTAAATCATGTCAAGGGTTCTGCTACCTATATGGTGAGGTAAACTTCAAATTTTTAGAAAATGCTTTATGAAATTTACCTTTTTTTATAAATTTGGTTAATTTTATAAAGACTGGGCCCCAAAGTTATACTGTGTGTAAGCGTTAGCTATCTCACTGGATGCAAAAATGCACCTTGTGCACTCTCTATGATTATAAAGGAACAGAACGATTCAATTGATTGCTACTTTTGTTAACTGTCAAAACTCGCAGATTCAAATCCACTTCTATACCTTATACCAGCGGATATAATGCATATGAAATTTGTAAACTAAATGCAGTTTCAATATGACTGGAAGAATAATGTGTTGAATTTAAAATGTTGGTAGTGTTTGCTTCAAATTATATTGTCACATACATCTTATGGTGGAGATATGGCACGAAAAAGCAAACCTATTGTAGGGAAAACTAAAGATCAGTATCGGAAGCCTAGTGATTACACGAAGCAATTGCAGTAAAGAGCACACATCCAGTCTACTTACTCTCCATGCCTATTGAGATTGTCTATATAAAGAGGTTCTCATTAAAACTAGAGAATCTGTGATCTACAGAAGCCGTTTTGGCATTTTCCAGAAGAATTCATCAGCTTTAATATAGAAATAGTTACTAGTCAACAATAGGAGTTGACTTAACCTGTTGGTTTTTGAAATAACTATTTTGTATAATTGTGGAATAGATTTCTAATAGAGGACATTTTCATTCTCAGCCAGTTAAACGGTTTTATCGTGTACTTTTAACACAATGTCGGTTATATGCAAACATATATCTTCACCGCACAAGCCTACACAAGTTAAATGTAGCATGCTCAAAGCACAGTTTGAACAAGATATGTTTAATGGATGAGATTGGTAAATGGCCCTTAGCTTATTACAGTATGTTTATTTGTATGTATATTTCAAGTGTTAGCCACTTTTGTCTCTCCTGTAAGTTATTTTTTTACACTTGTAGAGGTTCGACAGTAATTGATTTAATTATCACAAATTTGCATTGAAATGAGTGCTGGGCCCATACTGAAGAATACCATGTACCAAATGTTGCACATTTGATGACGGAAGTGAAAACTGTGCCAACTCACACTTGAGAAAAAGTAAATCAGAGAAGCTATCCCACATCAGGAGCAAATTTTCATCAGAAACTCACATTCTAGTTCAAGTCTTTTAGCGTAACCGTACACAGAATTAAAGTTATACAAACACCAGGCTGGTCTTTTAAGATCCAGACTCAAAAATTGAATTATTCATATCGAATGTAACCTTCACGCTTTTATTTAAGTGGGGATAGGGATTTAAAATACTATTTGTCTGAAGAGGACTGTGTAATTTTGTGGCAATGTTCCCTCCAGTCATTTATAGTGGCTCATAGACTCATCCAATCTATTTTGAAGGTTATACTTCTGCATAATGCCAATGCATTATCACAAACATCTGTATGGCATCCCACTCATTTGTAAGAGATTTATGTGAACATGTCCAATTGCTGACAGAAAGTATCCAGTACATAAAAATACAGCTGCATTTTCTGTATGCATTAGTATACTAGTTTTATTGTTAGGTTTGCAATTTGGATGTAAACATAAATTTTTTATCTTTTTATTTGGGTTTAAAGATTTTCTTTTAAAGGTTTTTTTAAGTAATAAGTTTTTTACAATAAAAATAATAGGGTATCTCATCCTAGCTTATATTTTCATTTTCACAACAATCATACTATGGGTGTCTCCTCATCTAAGGGGAGAGTCATGCAGGCCTGCATACCACAAGGGGCGATCATGTCGCCGTTTCTGTATATACTCTTCACTAATGACTACCCTGTGGACGCCAGATGCAGAGTGGCCATGTATGCTGACGACACTGCAATATAACAATAAACCTCAAAATGTTATAAATATTTCACCTTATAATATCCTAATTTTTCTTGTTTAAATAGCAGAGTGGGGATAGAGCGACCTACCTATGAATATCGTATCCCTAAATATCAAATGTACATCAAATACCCGCTTTTAAATTCAGGAAAAGTGTATTTACCTACCCTAAACAGAAAACTGGGAATTAGAAAAATATCAGGCCTATAAATAAAATGTCTGCTATATTTACTGACCGAAATCTTTATTTTACAAAGTTAGTGCTCCAAATCAGAAGGAAGGAACTTTTAAATAGCTGAAAATTGGAGCACCAGTCTTTGTGGTAATTAGATATCTTTGGCTGCAAGACGTTTAATGGGCAATGCACTCTATTGGAACCCAGTAACAACGACCAGGGAAATTCACAATAATTTATAACCCTTGTTAAAACTGACACCTCATCCCGAAACTAGAAACCAGGTCCTCCTAAATCCCAGCTTCCCTACCACATGAGTCATTGGAGCATTTTCGTCAAATTCTATATATGAATTCGTTATAATTTTGCATTACTTTTCGACGATTCGAAAAATAATGTCGAGCGGAATACTCTGCGGGGACTTCCATGAACTTTTTTTGCAAATTAAGCCATTATAATCCCTGAATTATTTTGGTTTTGCAGTTTGGTCTGCATCGTTACGGGGATCAGCATCCAATTCTATATCCCCTTCACACACCCACATGTGTACATTCACCAGCTCTCTTGCTACAAGCCTACATTTGAGAGTAGACCGTGCAAAAGTAAGACCTCTTCTTTTCCGATTTACACTATCCAATAAAAGGTGTGTCAATATTGGATTTGCATCGCACTATCCCACTTCTTTTTTACATCGGTTGGCGAGATTGCAGAGTCGCGTTTATCCACGTAACGAGATGAGACGTGACACCACTACCGTCAGGTAAATTCCTTACCGTTTGCTCTTTGCTCTTCCTTTCGGCGTTTCAATATGCAGTGGATAGAAGAGAGAAATGGAAACTCAAATAAAACGTGGTGTCAGAGAAGCTTTACTTACGTAGGCAGATTATGAATGCCAAGAAAAGAACAGTTAGAAGAAAGTTACCCAAGAAGAGAATAAAGATTTGTGTGCTCACTCAAATACTGCACCTTATGCTAACACGAGTATGGTAAATTCAGGTATGATCTTTCTTCTTTTACGCAGAAGGTTAAGATTTAGTACTTATGGTTATTTTGACAATAGGTGGCAGAAGTATATTGCTATAGCTTGACCACTAGCGGTTAAGGATGGACTTTGCTTCATCATAACTTGGGTAGCACGTGAGTTTTGGTTGTGTTGCGTACAGGCTTGTCCAGCGCCGTGGGGTAGGAAATGAAATGTGTAGTGTTTAACGCCTGCTTTTACTACATACGGCACCGCAGGCGGTGACACTAATGATACATGAGATGAATATGGAGCACCGGTGGAATGGGATGGCGGGGGAAACCGGAGGTCCCGGAGAAAACCTGCCCCAGCGCCGTGTTGTCCATCACAAATCTCACTTTACAGTCCTCTGGGATGGAACCCGGGCCGCCTTGGTGAGAGCCAAGCGGTCTAACCTCTGAGACACGGCGCGGTTGCCGTGGGGTAGCGGTTAAGGCTTCTTGCTTTGTCTCTCAGCCACGGAAGGCGCCCATAATGGTTCCCGTAATGTGGTGTGTACTAACATAAAATTGTTTTTTCTTTTATGAGAAACAATTTGTGGAGATCTAATAGCTGTTTTATGCTGAGACAGAAAAGTGGTTTCAGGGGGCTGTCCATCATGGAGGCGTTGTTTTGTGATACGCATTAAAAGTTTTTAAGAAAATTGTAATACATAATGGTTTGGGATACCTCAAACTAGCCTGTGGCCCGCATTCGGGAGGCTTGGGTTGGATTCCTGTGGCCGACCTACCTGATCCATGGGTTTTTCAGGGTTTTCCCTGGTCGCTAGGTGAATGCTGGGTAGGTTAATTACATCCCCCGAATTTCCTTTCTCTCCATTTCATCTGCATTATCATTTCACATCATCTCTCATCTGGTGGTCTCTTTCAGGGTAGCAGTGTCCGCGGGAGTCTCGGTGGTGCATGGAGGGATGTTATGTTCTAAGGAAAACCTACTTTCTCCTCCGGTAGATCGGTCGCCGGTCTCCGCTTCTCTGCTGGGACCATTTCGGGACCGCCAGCCAGGATCCTTTGAGGCTCGGATCGCATGCTTGGAACTTTGGGGCTCGGCTTCTGGACTCGTTGCCGTTCCGCAGTAGGGAAGCGTATCCGTTGTCCTGGCTTGTAAGGGAAGTTCATCTAAGTAAACTCTACGGACCCTGCCCTCTTTCTCCTTCGCCCCATCCTTCCTCCCAGGGGTGCCCCACTTGGGGCATAGGCACAATGGGCCCAAAATGGTGGCCTACGTACCAAATTCCCTGCGTAATAAAATCCTAATTCTATCTCAAATTATATATGATGATTTTATCTACAATTTTGCTTCCGGGGTATATCGTTTTACGGTCCATCAGTGACAGGCCGAATATTAGCACTCCATTTGCCCTGGTAAATATATTGCTTTTACAACTTTCGTGTTCATCAGAGATAGCGCTATGTTTACTGGGAAGATGTCTGGGTTGTTGACAAATAAGTGAATTCCAATAATATATGTTGTATTCCATAGTTTTGTATGTATGACCTCTGTTTTATCATATTTTTTGTATTATTGCGAAGAAAAGCACAACAGTATTTCTGAATGATTTTCACACTGATTTTTCCGTGAGCGCAGTAGCTGCTCACAATGGTAATTACTGTTCTTTCACACAAGCTGTGTGTTAAATGGCCAGAACGTCAGGATTAAGTGCTATGGCTGGGATTTGAGTACGGATCTATTGATTTGTGTCCAGTTGTAAATCAATTCAACTAGGCAAACTTATGCTTTATTCTGGTGTGATAATTCCAATGATGGACACAGAAAGCTATGATGCTGTGTGCTGTAGAAGTCTAGTGTTGAGGGGGGAGGGTGATCAGCACGTGCAAATTTCTACGGAGCTCGTGTTAAAGATACAACGCTCAGTGACACGAATCAAGGAAACTCTCCCTGTTGGAGGATTTTGGAGAAATAGGATTCACTAATGTAGGTTCAAGTGCTAGCAGACCTGGAAATGGAAGCGCAGAGCCACAGAGTGACAGTCAGAGCTATGGTGCCCGTTCACATTGAGCGTATATTGTTGTGATAGCTATTTTGAGAGCCGCATCTGTCAGCTGTGAGTGGGAGAATTGCCACTCTACAACAAAGGGTATTCCCTTTCTCCACATCCCGGGGCACACATCCCTCCCTACCACTCTTCCTCTATTGCTCCTACCAAACACCACCAAATCTGCTTTGCAAATCAGCTGCAAATGGCACATTCACCAACATTCGCATGTCATTTTCAGCTAAAAGTCACCCTCTCCCATCCTTCATCCTTTCAACCTATAAATCGCATCCCTTTCTCACACCATCTCGCAGAAACCATTATCCGGTTCTCTTAAACCAGATCGTTCATTTGTTTCTCTAAAATCCAACAGTCAGCGCCTCCGACTGTAAATCATATGCTTGAGAAAAGTGAGTGCAATGGCCAAGATGACATTAGCAGTTTTACATCACACTTAGAAGAATTGCGTGCGCCAAAATTACTGAAAACTGTTCTAATGCTAATAATATTCACACATCAAGCAAGATGGCTCCGCAGTAACGGGATCAATTTCCTGCGAGAGCTGACTCTTATCAAGTTTCTATCACGACATTTTTGTTAATCGTTTCCCTCACTATCAATTATTTCGAGGTTGAAGGACCAGGCGACGGCGTTCGGGTGTTGCGGCTGGGCGGTAGAGGAATGCTTTGTGAAGGCTTTTTCCCCACGACCGCTCGGACAATTCACGGACCGTCTCTCCGGAGTTTGATGAATAAGTTGATTTTAAGAAGACCTCCAGAAAGTTCGGGACTTACGGACAAGCTTGAGAGCCCAGAGATATATTAAATATGGCAACATTAGGACCTGGGTCTACCAGATCCGCTTGCCCTTTGGGTCTGTCGCTCGCTTTTGAAGAACAAGAATTACATTGTTTTTCGTGCGGTGTTCAGCCACGGTTTCGGGTCCGCCTCCATAGTATACTGAGCATCTCCAAAAGATTTCGGTCCAGGTTCGTCAAATTAATGAACCAAGATGTAGGTCACTGCATTTAATGTGTCCTTAAAACTCCATATGTGCAGAAGTTAAACGGGAAAAGAATCAAGTTATAGCTATAGCAGCCTGAGCTTTTGTGCTGATTGAACGGGTATTAAAGAATCAAATGAAATTGTTTTAATAATATAATATTTAAATTGTATTGTAAACATAGTATTAAAAATCCAGCATAATGTAATATTTAATCTACATTCATATGCAGAATATACGTATGAATTGAACCAATCGCATATTTTGAGTAATTTTAAATTTGAAATGGATAATTAATGCTAACATATATTATTTATTTATTTATTTATTTATTTATTTATTTATTTATTTATTTATTTATTTATTTATTTATTTATTTATTTATTTATTTATTTATTTATTTATTTATTTATTTATTTATTTATTTATTTATTTATTTATTTATTTATTTATTTATTTATTTATTTATTTATTTATTTATTTATTTATTTATTTATTTATTTATTTATTTATTTATTTATTTATTTATTTATTTATTTATTTATTTATTTATTTATTTATTTATTTATTTATTTATTTATTTATTTATTTATTTATTTATTTATTTATTTATTTATTTATTTATTTATTTATTTATTTATTTATTTATTTATTTATTTATTTATTTATTTATTTATTTATTTATTTATTTATTTATTTATTTATTTATTTATTTATTTATTTATTTATTTATTTATTTATTTATTTATTTATTTATTTATTTATTTATTTATTTATTTATTTATTTATTTATTTATTTATTTATTTATTTATTTATTTATTTATTTATTTATTTATTTATTTATTTATTTATTTATTTATTTATTTATTTATTTATTTATTTATTTATTTATTTATTTATTTATTTATTTATTTATTTATTTATTTATTTATTTATTTATTTATTTATTTATTTATTTATTTATTTATTTATTTATTTATTTATTTATTTATTTATTTATTTATTTATTTATTTATTTATTTATTTATTTATTTATTTATTTATTAACCAATTTTTTATTCATATTTTACCCAAAAGGTGTATTAGGAATATAGTTTACAAATTTATGAATATAATAAAATTTACAAAAACATAACAAATGCAAAATCAAGCTGACAAACAGTAAACATCAAGATGAATTATTTGGCTTAAGAAATATTTTTTTGTTTAAGAAAGCCATGAAATACTGATAAGTTTTTTAATTCATCAGAATATGTGTAAGTGGTTTTGAGAAAGTGTAACCTAAGAATTAAAGCAATAATTCAAGTTAGTATCTTTCAAAACAGAAAAACGGGCAATCAAATAAAATGTGAGGAACATCTTGAAGATGATTTCTACAAATACAATCGCTTGTGGATTTGATATTTAATCGAAATAAGTAAGCTGAAAATTTGCTATGTCCAGTTAAGAATTGAGTGAGAACATAGTTAGGATTAACGAATTTACATTTATGTCTGTCAGAAACTGTTCGGAAATATAAATCCTTAGTCAAAGCACCACGATCACTTTTTAACCAGTATTCATTCCAGTCGCTGATGATAATCTCCTTTAATGTTTGCCTCACATAAGAAATACGGCATAGAGTGTAAATTTCTGGAAGATCTGAAGTCGCAGTTCCCTTTGCAAGCTCATCTGCACGTTCATTTCCGGCGATCCCTACGTGTCATCTGACCCATTTAATACACAGATGAGAGCTACATAATAACATATGCTAACATATAGAAAGGGGGTATGTCAGATCCAAAAACTGCATTTTTAAAGTTTCGAATATGTATTTGTGTTTCACCCTTTCAGTAAAAAATTTTGAAATTATCATGAACTTTGGTTTATAAGGTACTATAGCTCATATTTAGAAAGAGTGATGTATTATATCTTAATTTCTCGCCTCTGTTGTTATTTAACTGGGCACAAAATAAAAAATTCAGAATATCTCGTTTATTATCCAATATTATGGAATATTTTCACACTGAAGGTTGATAAGCTTTATGCTTTTGTAAATATCTCAGTAGAATAAATTCTTAAAGAGTTATTTCTGAAGCAAGGCAAAAAAAGAAGGTTTCGTTCACTGGTGTTGCTTACAGCACAGCGAACGTCTTTGCAGTTCATATAGAGGGAAATGTGGAAAGAGGTTTGAAAACGTTTTAATCCTGACAATGGTGAATCACCATGGTCAATAGATTCGGAAGGTTTAATTATAAGTAAACCGAGCGACCAGTAGCAATTAGCTCTACGTATTATCATGAAAGATATCGACAGAGGCTTCCTTTGTTATTTGCTGCAATGATAAAATAATTTCTCTCGTTGGATCAACACTATGGGTGTTATGGTGATTTTTATTCACGGGAGGAATTCGCACACACTTTTAAAGCCCTACGCATATACCAGAGGAAGTTAGCTTCGAGAGTTTTGACGCATTTCAGTCGGGAGCAAGGCCTGCAGTGCGTGTGACGTCAGGCAAGAGCCGTGTAGTACCAAGTCGCCCACATAAATGGCGCTGTGAGTACAGAATCTGAGGGTTCAGTCAGGTGTACCACACTTGATGACAACAATGTAGCTGCCACGTACCAAATGGAACTGTTAAATTTACAATGTGACGATTTATTATAAAAATAAAATATAATCTGAATAGACCTCCCCGGCACCTTGTAAACTATACCGGGGCATTTATTGAAATTTTCTATTTATTTCCAAAATACACATAATATACATGAATATATAATTTACACAATTTTTTCAGATTAATTACAGAACAAAACTGAAAGAAAAAAGACCAACAACAGAACAAAAAATATCTAATATCTAAGAAATTCTATCTACTCAGAAAAACTAAAATAATACTAAATACTATACTGGTATCCAGCAAAGAGTTTAGAAGTGGAAAAACAAAAGCTCAAGTTCTTAACTAAAATAAACAAAAATAACTATTTCTAAATATTTCTACTTCAAAACCGAAAAAACAAGAGAAAAGATATTTAACTGTATCCTAACAAAATCTAACGTACATTAAGTGTGACGATTTATTGAAGGACAAATATACACACAAGAAAGACTTGGCTGATTTTTACAAAAATGTCCCCCAAACCAGATTTCCGAGGTTGTATTCGCTTGCTGTACGGACATTGTGTATGTTTGGCTCGACATATGGTGTGAGCAATTTTTTTCTGTTATGACATTAGCTAAGTCCAAGCTCCGAAGTGCCTTGTCGGTTCACAATTTAACATTCAGCCTTCAATTACTAATTTCCCAGATATTACATCCTGACATTGATAAACTAGTTAAGGAAAAACGAAACAGAAAGTGTCGGAAAATGTCCACCTAATTTTGTTCTGGATGGGTCTCATCTAATTTGCAGAGAAAATTACTTGATATTTTATTTTATTTACGTTATAACATGCCTGTCCTTCAGATAAACAACGAGTTGAAGTTTTATATATTTGCTCATAGCGCAGAGCCAAAATGTAGTTGTTTATATACTGTGGCCAATTGTGTAATTAAAGCAGTCAGCATTACTATTACAACAGCTAGTATGTAAGTTGTACATATTATTAGCAACCAATACGTATACTGTCTTTCCCAATCGCACATATCAAACTATTCTTTCCCATTCGACAGCGGTATTCAGCGTGGTGACGTCACAGCCTAACCTGCCTTTTGTTCGGCAGCATATTTGGCGGCGAGAGCTGGCAGAGCTGACGTCACACCACCACTGCATGTCTTCCCCTGGCATATACACAGTGTTTACTGGGTAAATAAGCTGTATGGGTTGAAGGAGGCCAGGGTCCAAAGACATAAGGGTCTTGAACTAATTGGTTAGAACCTCTGCCCTTAACTGTGTGGGCACCAAAATATGTCATGTGATGCAGATATTGATAAAAATACAGCATCGTTGCCAACATAAATATGAGTACAGCGACACATATAATAACTTATTTACTCTCGTAGAAGGTTTGGTGAGACATATTAATGAACTTTTGAAAGGCAATTTTGCCAGAAAAGAGAAACATTAACACCTAAACACACATTATTCTCCACACTTCATACAAAGGTAATCTCAGTTGGTTACATATAGTAAAAAGGAGGATAAGTAGCAAATTTTCTTCTCCTAGATGGTATATTAGAAATGCAGTGCCGCTCCTGGCCTCTTATGGAGATCAACGCTGACTAACAAGTTGAGATAACTACACTACGGTGAGGTCGCCGATCATAGGCATGTATGCTCCACATTTTGGTATAGCATTTGGGGGGGAGGGCCTCCGTTTCTAACTGAACGAGTGATAGTAATGTTCTCTGTAATGAATATTAACCTGGATAAAAGTGATGTCCATCTGCTTGTAGACATTTCTGTATTTTTGGATTAAGTTTATATACACACGCGTAAGATCTAGTGTTGTTCATAATTTCTGATGTTATACTGCCCATAATTTAATCTATGACGCGGCGACTGTTCCTGTCAACTTCCTGTTTTAGGGTTCTGACACTGTGTTCTGAGAGCGAACCGAAACTCATATATTGTTCTTTAAAAATTTTCGCCAGGCATTGTTGTGCCGCGTTCGTGCGAGTGTTTGCGCTTGCCGAAAGAGAGAAAGAAAGGAACAGATAGATGTTTGGAAGTTTCTTCCTTTCTGATGCCGTCTTGATTATTACAGAGCGTTCAACTAATTTCTAGAGAATGAGTGGAGGTGTAAAAGAAGCCGCGGATAGTCAGTCGGGCTAGAGTGAAAAACTGATAATCCTGCGCGTGTAACTGTGTAGTAATTTGAAAGTGAATCCTTCTGTTTGTGTGGCAGACGACCTTGAAGTTTGCGTTTGTGTGTGCTGCGTTATCTTGTTGGTCAGGGCTGTACAAAACTGTCATCCTACGGAACTAAAGAGCATTTTGAATATCTGCAAGCTAAACTTTCCACTTTACGAAACTACTAAGTCACAATACTGCTTGTCAGGTTCCCTCGGTGTATGAACGCACCATGCTTCTTTAATTTGCTGTATCGTGCATCATACCACAGAGCAAAAATATATTTTTCTGCATGTCTTTTATTGCTTTTGTTACATGACTGCTTTTATTATTATTATTATTATTATTATTATTATTATTATTATTATTATTATTATTATTATTATTATTATTATTATTATTATTATTATTATTATTATTATTATTATTATTATTATTATTATTATTATTATTATTATTATTATTATTATTATTATTATTATTATTATTATTATTATTATTATTATTATTATTATTATTATTATTATTATTATTATTATTATTATTATTATTATTATTATTATTATTATTATTATTATTATTATTATTATTATTATTATTATTATTATTATTATTATTATTATTATTATTATTATTATTATTATTATTATTATTATTATTATTATTATTATTATTATTATTATTATTATTATTATTATTATTATTATTATTATTATTATTATTATTATTATTATTATTATTATTATTATTATTATTATTATTATTATTATTATTATTATTATTATTATTATTATTATTATTATTATTATTATTATTATTATTATTATTATTATTATTATTATTATTATTATTATTATTATTATTATTATTATTATTATTATTATTATTATTATTATTATTATTATTATTATTATTATTATTATTATTATTATTATTATTATTATTATTATTATTATTATTATTATTATTATTATTATTATTATTATTATTATTATTATTATTATTATTATTATTATTATTATTATTATTATTATTATTATTATTATTATTATTATTATTATTATTATTATTATTATTATTATTATTATTATTATTATTATTATTATTATTATTATTATTATTATTATTATTATTATTATTATTATTATTATTATTATTATTATTATTATTATTATTATTATTATTATTATTATTATTATTATTATTATTATTATTATTATTATTATTATTATTATTATTATTATTATTATTATTATTATTATTATTATTATTATTATTATTATTATTATTATTATTATTATTATTATTATTATTATTATTATTATTATTATTATTATTATTATTATTATCATCATCATCATCATCATAATCAGCACTCTCTTCTTCAATATAATTTCACGCTTCAATCATGGGTTATCCGATACCACTGTTGTACATTCATAAAACATAAACATGTTTGAAAAGCAGGAAGAAACAATCATATCTTTTATCATTACCCCATACTTACGTTTTAATTTATTTATGCTGGATTCATAGACTTTGTTTAGCAAAAAGTAGCTGAGTGTGACATCTAGGCAGGGTATAGCAGAAATGATCCATATTACAGTTAACGTTTCATTTTATGTGAGTATCTCTACCATTTCTCCCATTGCTTTGCATGTTTTCACAGTTAGAAAAAACAAGCCTATGTAATATTCAGTCATAGGAAAGGTAGTAGAACTCTTCGTAATTTTGACATACTGAAATTTAATGATATTATACTGAATTTTATAATTTCTACAAAACATATAATCTTTTACTGTCTCCTATACCCAGTAAATTTGCGTATTTCTTGGCATCATTAGTGATTTAACTCAGAAATTGAACTTACTGGAGGAAAATGTAATCGACTAGTGCTAATTAGTGGAAGCTGGGTAGCAAAGCGTAGCGAATATATGGAGCGAAAGAGAAATAAATGGAGCTGGAGTTATTCCAGGCATCCGTTTAACTATCTGAGCAATAAAAGTACATTCTCTAATTAGTTATTATATCCAGAGCACTGATGCACATACATCCACTGAACTAGAATGCAAAATGTGTTGTTTGAAGTTGTGTGAGATGGCGGGTGATACCGGAGATCTCGGAGAAAGTCCATCCCAGTGCCGTGTTGTCCACTAAAAGTCACACTTTGCGGTCGCCTTGGATAAAATTATGTCTGGGATTCGAACCTTTGTAGGTCTAGTTCATTCATACTTTCCTATAACGGTTCAGCTACCAATGCAGGTATTTGGAAGTTGGGCGGCAAATTCTACGCCTTGGAACAAAGTGTCCCACAACATAAGCCTCAGTTCCATGATATTTTTGTACTTTTTCGCAGTGTTTGACGCCCGTTCTTACTGTATATTGAACCGCTGAAGAGAGACATTGCTACAATATGATACAAAGTGAAATCATAATTGCGAAAAGACATAAGGGACATTTTTAGGTACCTCCAGTAAAATCTTCTGCGCAGTCATAAAGCACTACCGAAGATCATGTGAATTATAATGCCTCCGGAATTTAGCCGGCACTTCTAATGTTTTCACTTCTTTCCTTTGGGAGATGCAGGCTATTTTTACCGGGAGAACTATGGAGATATGAGCCATCTTCAATTACGTCTTCTCCACACTTATGAAGCATTGCTGATAACTGGGCTAAGGATTTCGTAAGCGCTAACGCCAGAATGAACGGAAATTAAGTTCTTCTGCAGCTGAACTATAGACAGTCTCAAATTTTAAATTGCAAAAAAGGTGGCTAATCCCCAAAAGTCGTAATAGTGTGCTCCTACATCCGTAAGATAACCTAATGACTTCACTGATCTGGTATAGTTATTTATATGACTGCCCTAAGAAACAAATCAGGAGTCTCAAAAAAGAAAAAAGGAAAAATACGATAATCAACATGAAATGAAGGGATATTTATGCTACCACCTCTTTGAAAGTTTTACCAGATTGATCCAAGAGGAAATGCTTGACAAACACCACATACCGGCATCTAGCAAAAGGTATAAAGTACTATTCTCGTATGGCATTAAACTACCTAACAGCTAGGATATTTATGTGACAGTTTTCATCATTGAAAATGACACGAAAACAAAATTTATCAGCAGATATCGGATCCCATAATTAAAGGGATAGACGTTTACGAGTCTATAACTGCTGACGTCAGTCCCTTTGACAAAACGCAGGGATAGTCCGGTTCGCAACGAGTATATTTAGTTTCATTGCAACTACTGCTCGCCAAACAGTTAGATCTGCCTTATAGAAAGTGGAAGGTGTTTCACATATTGCGTTAATTGCATTATTTTCACAACAATTATTGGACAATCTCCATTTATTAAATCAAAAGTTTTAGATGTTATTGTCGCGGCAACAGGCATAAAAGTTTCGGCACAAATAGAAAACAGACGGCGGTTATTGTTTCACGGTAATAAAGGACTTGCATAATGATAGCGCGGCTAGTGATAAACATAGCCGGTAGCAAAGATAGCGGAGATAAAAGACTTACCGAAACAAACAAACTGCGATAAATAGAAATTTCTGGCAACATCTGGATTATTTCGGGTTATTTACTATTCTGGAAATCTCTCGAATAACGAATGAGGTATTTAAGGAGGTTGTAGACTGGTGTATCTAACGTAATGTTGTTACGTGAGGATTAAACCGTGTGTTCCTACGCAAATAAAGAGCGATTTTTATTTTCTGCAAATTGGACTTTTAATTCTAAGAACCCACAAATCACACAATCAACAGCCTTTAGAAACCTTGAAGAGTGTAGTTTCGAGCTGTCTAAAAGGAGTTGAGGAGGTGTCTGCAAAGACTAACAATATACAGAATGCACCACCTATGAAATGAGCAAAAACTAAATTGACCAGTATTCTATACAAAAATACTGTATTTTCAGTGCTGTGTAATATAAGAAATAAACTAAATCTCGGAAAAACACCTGAAAATGATTTATACTATGGATATGCACCATTAACGTCACGTGACGTTGAACGAACTTTCTCCCAATGTTTTTATATTGCTCCAGTGAGTGACACAGAACATTTACCTTCGACAATTCACTGTAATTCCCACATCGAAAGCAATGAGGAAGATGACATATTGTAACGTAGGTTACACTTTCTATCCATATCAGAGTGTACACACAGCGCAACGGTAAGCTTGCTGACACGGACGTTTGTTGTTGTCACGCTTGGCCTTGTAAAGTACCTCTGTAGGTACATTAATTGCTTAGGGTATGCGATCCGATGTCTGTTTATTAGTATTCATTGCTATGGTTTTTTGTATTTTACTTTATTTTTATACTTAAATTCAAGAAATCATTACAGTCAGTGCAAGCATGTAGTATACAATATAGTTTTAGTTGGGTCATATTTTGATAAAGGTATGGTACCCCACAAATTCAATCGGTAGAAACTAAGCTCGAGGAACACAGCACTTCAGCTGGTAGAAGGGGGCTATTTTTCTTATTACCAAATCAATCAAATGAATTCCTACATGCGTTCAATTTTTAATCATGTCGGTACGCCTATATCTGCATTTATGACACGAAACATAATTACACAAATAATCCATAAATATCAGTGTTGTGCATTAAACTGATTTCCTTCAATATCATAATCAGTAAAATCGGTGCATATTTAGTGAGCACCATCATTTTGAAATAAAAAAATGCTTTTAACTTATGTTGACCTACATAGGGTTGAATAAAACATTAATCAAATAACAACTCCATGCTTCATAGCTGATCATTCAAAGCCATGAATGTTCATATACCCATATTGAAATATTGCAGTGAAACGTAGCATTTAAGGAGAGAAATGGCGGTATTAACACCTTATATTATTCACTGCTCAATCACACAAATCAGTAAAACTTATTTTATGTTGACGTCTGTGAGTTGTACTTCTATTCGCAGATGAGCCGATTAAATCCAAAGCAGCGAGTCTGTTCTAAAAAAGGTCTATTTTGAACTCATTGAAGCCTGTGAACAATGCATTATGTGCATTTTTATTATAAAAAGGGGAGAGACAACTTAATGGCAAACCATAGGAAAAGGGCCAATTGGAAAATTAAGAAATAAGAATCAGTTTAGCTTCAAAGGATGTAATAGTGGATAAAATAAATAGTATGATGCAAATAATAAATTATACGAATTACCCAGAATAAATACAAGACTTAGTGACTCATTAAGGATTAAAATATATAATGAAACGAAATAGATGTTTTATATCTTTGTGGCTTCAGCCACATTCTGAGATCAGGGCTACCGATTAATTATAAACAGTAAATCCAATGATGATGATTCCGTGTGTGCCACAGCTTCTGATAGCTTTTAATTCGATTGTCCTCCTGTCAGTTGCCTCAGTAGTGAGCCACGAAATTTTTTCTCAGGTTACGAGAGGGTGGGTGTGGTAATGAATAACAACTGTTAAGGTGGCCAACAAATTTAATGGACACTAGTAACGGAACAACTTGTATCAAATCGCCGATAGAGGTTGAAAAATTAAACGGTTCCTGAACATTAGCAAAAGAAATTGTAACTGTTAAGGCTCAAATTTGAGGTAACAATAATTTGCGATTTGAAGTAACTCTGTCCATACTACTACAACTACTACTACTACTACTACTACTACTACTACTACTACTACTACTACTACTACTACTACTACTACTCCTGTCATCGCCTGCGGTGCCGTATGTAGTAAAAGCGGGCGTTACTACACATACATACTACTATCATTATTACTACTACTATTACTACTGCTACTACTACCACTACTACTACTATTACTACTTCCACTACTATTACTACTACTACTATTACTACTACCACTACTACTACTACTACTACTACCACTACTACTACTACTACTACTACTACTACTACTACTACTACTACTACTACTACTACTACTACTACTACTACTAATAATAATAATAATAATAATAATAATAATAATAATAATAATAATAATAATAATAATAATAATAATAATAATAATAATAATAATAATAATAATAATAATAATAATAATAATAATAATAATAATAATAATAATAATAATAATAATAATAATAATAATAATAATAATAATAATAATAATAATAATAATAATAATAATAATAATAATAATAATAATAATAATAATAATAATAATAATAATAATAATAATAATAATAATAATAATAATAATAATAATAATAATAATAATAATAATAATAATAATAATAATAATAATAATAATAATAATAATAATAATAATAATATTAATAATAATAATAATAATAATAATAATAATAATAATAATAATAATAATAATAATAATAATAATAATAATAATAATAATAATAATAATAATAATAATAATAATAATAATAATAATAATAATAATAATAATAATAATAATAATAATAATAATAATAATAATAATAATAATAATAATAATAATAATAATAATAATAATAATAATAATAATAATAATAATAATAATAATAATAATAATAATAATAATAATAATAATAATAATAATAATAATAATAATAATAATAATAATAATAATAATAATAATAATAATAATAATAATAATAATAATAATAATAATAATAATAATAATAATAATAATAATAATAATAATAATAATAATAATAATAATAATAATAATAATAATAATAATAATAATAATAATAATAATAATAATAATAATAATAATAATAATAATAATAATAATAATAATAATAATAATAATAATAATAATAATAATAATAATAATAATAATAATAATAATAATAATAATAATAATAATAATAATAATAATAATAATAATAATAATAATAATAATAATAATAATAATAATAATAATAATAATAATAATAATAATAATAATAATAATAATAATAATAATAATAATAATAATAATAATAATAATAATAATAATAATAATAATAATAATGGTGGTGGTGGTGATGATGCTGATGATGGAAATGTTTATCTTGAAGCAACCATGCGGCAGCCTGTTAATCGGTAGCGTTTGCCGATAATCAGTCCAAGGAAACACTTCTGTAAAACTATATATTGCGATGAGAAAGTCACGAACGTTCTTGCCTACCTTTCCTTAAATTTATTTTTAAGTCCTCCAATTTAAGTCTTATCGGTACTTATGTTGCCAACATCGATTATTCTGAAACACTATTGTTTGTTTGTGCATCATTCCTAACTTCGAAAAATTTCATTCACACTTTAATTTTCATAAGAATGTCTACGAGTGAACATATTTGCATGACCTGAACCTTCTTCATATAACTGATTTTCAGGTACGTCTTAAACTCGACTGTTTCCTTGTCCACATGACTTCGCTTAAATCCTATTTGCATTAGCTACACTGATCTATGCTAATTCCTTATTTTTAACACGGTTCTATATGTTTTATTCATCTCATTGTCTATTATAACATCGAAATCATTCATTGGCAGTATTTATCTCCCTATTATTCATTTATATAATTACTATATTTGCTTACCAAAATGGAGGTATCAACAGGCCTCAGATAGAAATTTGTAAGAGATGCTGATGAGAATAATGGCGAGATGATTGTTCATAATCCACAAGATTTTCTACTTATAATCACCTCCTAAGAGGTACCCTCGTTCACGAGGTATAGCCTCAATAATAGGTTCCTCTTTTGGTCTAGGCGCGAAACTTCTTGCAACCTAAAGTTTTTATTATGTATTGGAGTAAGCGGCTATGTTAACTTCAAACATGCGGTATTACTGGAGTGCTTTGTGACATCAAAATTCAAATCTTTTCGTTCCACCAGTAGCAATGCGGTGGTCATGGAGCTTGAATTTGTGGTTTCGTATTTAGATCCCGACTGCGTTAAGGAATTTGAGTCAGCCTTCTTTTCCGTAGATAGCTTTTCCAAATACAAGAATGTTAGAATGTAATAAACTTCAGTGACTGAAGGGTGCAAGACCCTTCTGACTTCTGACTTAATTAGAGTTTGATAGCAGGGAATTTAATAAGTTCGCTCATCATGACCTTAGTTCATTAACGCTCCATTACTCACTTTAAGCAATATTACCATTATTAGAATAACGCACCGTTTATGATACCACCTATAAAATTAGAGAATAAACAGAATGTAAATGCTTCTGTTTATTGGCCAACGGAGGGGGACCATTCCTACAAAGATTAATTGTGCCTACAAATCTCCCCAGGAGAAGGGAATGAAGTAAAGCAACCACAGAAGATTAGAGGCCGTAGGTTGGTAAGCCATAATGAGACGCAGAGGTCCCTATAAGTTCTTTCTCGAAGACCCGTCCCGCAGCTAGAGCTGCCAAGAAAGGGCGATGAACTACTCTTTGAAAAGAGTTTTAATGTCCAGGGAGAGTGAGAAATGGTCCACGCCAACTGCTCTACATCATTGAACGCCACAAATATTAGAAGCACGCCAAATGGAAACGGAATGAAAGCGAAATAATAGAAAGGAGATTGTAGTGGATGAGAAACCATCCCAATATTCGCATAACGACGAGAGGAGAAGCACGAAGAACTCAGGTTAGAGCTACCGTTCCTCGGGTAACGAGCTATGGACTTCTAGAACAAGTTGTATGCTCCAAGCCCGACTTTGTGTAACCTATTTTATTAAACTTTCACACAAAAAATTTAAGTTTGTCAATTTTTAAATGAATATTGCTCATTATTTTAAGCGTGTTTCATACTTCCCTCTATTTTAGGTTGTCTTCTTAGCAGTTGTGTGGGAATTTCTCTTGGTGTGGTATGGCAGAATGGTGAAGGATTACGTTTCGGTGAGCAACAGTACCCTCTCAGGGTCCAGTAGTTATCACCAGCCAATGAAAAGTACTGCTTCAATATCCTGTGAATTGTTTATTCCCACAGGTCTTACTTGTCTGGTTGCTCGGCTTTGCTCATTTGCTCTCACTCTCGTTGCGTCGCCTTGTCTGCTTGAGAATATATAATCCCACCTCGTTTGAAATCTAGCTCCGCTATTACCTCGCCATCAGATATTAAACTAACGTGTCTTCTCCCTTTCGTTGTAACCAACCGAGAGACGCTTCTTACCTCGCTCTACTCTCCGTTTCTTCCTAGATGTATTTTCTATCTACACCTTTTTCCTATTTGTTCTCTATTTCACGCCTATCACGTGGTTTACGCTACATTTTATTGGGGGAGTTTATTTCTACGATTTTACCTTATTGGTCATTTCCATTCACCGCCAACTGTGCAGCAGTCACGGGCTTACCCCCTAAAGCTGTATGAGCCTTTGACGTCATAACGGTACAGCATCCTGTCTCTACATATTTTCTTTAAACCTCGCTATTGTCTGAGGCTCCGTGCTGGCGAAGGAATTTTGGGTCTCTATTGTCCTATTGCTTACGTATCCGGCCTCGTCTGCCCGTTCTGACTTAAGGCAACTTTTCCCTTTTATTTATTTCATTTACACGTTATTCCTACTACAATATATTTTTTGACTTTATTTCATATATAATTTATTCCCAATTACTTATTAATAATTTATATGGTTTTATCATCCACTTTTACATTATTCTATCGGAAACCTGTGGTTTCCGCTTCACAGTCCAAAATGTTCATGACTACAAACCGAAGTGCCATGTAGCCATTGTTTACCATGCATTTTGGATACTGCCAAAGCATTATTTAAAAATGTGCCTAACTTCACCTCCTCCCTTTTGTGTAGTTCACATACGTACATTTAATGTACCTATAAGGAAAATTAACTGCGTAATTGTGGATGACATACAAAAATTGTGGCCCAGAATGGAAGACTTCTGTTTAAGTTGGTACCTACATATTTAGTTTCCCCTTGTCACATTGACCCCTTTTTCCCCTTGAATGTCATATTAGCCATTGGATTGGCAGGATACTTTCCTCCCCATAAAATATGGCTGAGTTGCCGGAGGGTAACATTACAAACTCGTTATTTATGCTCAGACAAGCGGAATAACTTTGAGGATATGCTCAATTAAGTTTTGGCGCAAAAATAAATTAAAATATAATAAAAGAGGGTTAACCCATCTTCCTGTTATGTTCTTCGCTTTGCCGACCGACCAAGAAGCTTCTGTTCTACCAGAGTCGTCTGATAAGTACCGGGCCTTAAACTTATTATTTCTTTAATTTTCAGCACAATCTATAAAAAAGCTACATTGGTCATATCGGTGCTCTAATTTAATCAAACCTTATTTGTAGTGCATTTATCATGGTTCTAAAAATGGCTGTTTATCGCATCAATAACCTCTTTGTTGCTGTAAAATCTTCATGCTCGAAGAAATCTTTTAAGATTCCGGAACAGGTGGTAGTCAGTAAGTGCTAGATCTCGCGAATAGGGTGAATGTACACGCAATTCTAACCTTAATTCGCACATTTTTCCCATTGCAGTAACTGAATCATGGGCCGGAGCGTTGTCGTGAAGAAACAAGACCTTTATCTTTCCTAATCTGACGAAGGTTTTTTTCTATTTTCACCTCAACATTCAAACGTTGCAGTAGTTTGTGTAATGTTCACCAGTGATACTTTTGCCCTTTACCAAGTAATAAATAAAAATGTTTCTCTGTGTATCCACAAAAACCGCCGCCAAAACCTTGTTAGGCTTTTGGAGTAAGTTCACCTGCGCAATCGACCATTTTGACAGTGATATACTTTCTGAGGTGCAGTCATGTATCCAAGTTTCATTTATGGTAATAAGTTGTCTTAACAATTTACTGGAATTTTTACGGTAGAGCTCCACATCATTAATAGAAACAGTTCTTCTTTGCAACTTTTGACCAGGAGTCAACAAACACGGCACTTATCTTGCACAGACCTTGTGAAAGCCCAAAAATTATTCAGAATATCATCTGCACGTCCTTTTGATATGTTTACAGCCTCTACCATCTCAAACAACTTTAATTTGCGGTCCTGCAGTCCTAAACGCTTATTATTATTTTTTTAATGATCTTTGGAGTTGTGACTTCCACAAGGTCCAGAGCGAGGCTCATCACTAGTGCTCGTACGTCCCATTTTAAACTCTACAACCCGCCTTTTAAACATTGTGTATGAAGAGGCAGGGTTTTCAATTTACTTTCCACTTCCTTTTTGATTTCTTTAAGCATTAAGCTTTTCAAATTCACTGCTTATTTTACCAAACACTCCATTTTTGCGAAACCTCTACAATTGTCTTGTTTTAAAATATTATCATTAAAAAATAAACAAGCTATTGACCTGTAACTATGGATACAGCTGGTATAGAGTTAAACTATATAATGCTATCCGTCTAACTGGCCCAGTATTAATCAGCTGATAATCGTATTAGCATTGTGTCGCCGTAAAGAATCATTACCAGCGTAAACGGTGATGAAGGAGACAAGTAGGAGGATCTTTCTTTTTTTTTTTTGGGTAATTTTCGTCCTCCAACGTTAAGTCATATCGGACGATGAATGGAATGGGTGAAATGATGCCCAAATGAACCCGGGGTCCATAAAGTTTACAGTTACCCGACATTCGTCTATCAGTATAAGGGAGAACCCCGTAAAAAACTTATCGAGGTAACTCACCCTGACCAAGATTCGATATCGGGACCTCTTGAACGTGAGGCAGAAGTAGGAGCATGACACCTATTATGAAATGTGTAATGTTTAACGCCCGCTTTTACTACGTGCCGAACCGCAGTAAAGTGACACCGATGATACATGAGATGAAGATGGAGAACCGGATGAATGAGATGGCAGGGGAAATCGGAGATCTCAGAGAAAACGCGCCCCAGTGGCGTGTTGTGCACCACAAATCTCACTTTGCGGTAGCCTGGTATCAAATCCGGGCTGCCTTGGTGAGACTCTAGTGATCTAACCACATCACTAAAGAGAAACCTGACCACCTGGACATCATGTACACCTTGCCAAGAAAGCAAAGCCTGGTGATACACCAGCAGTACAGTGGCATGGTATCCTTCAACTACAACAAGGTTTAGATGGCGTAGATTGTAGTGTGACTGTCTCACATTTAAGAATTTAATTCTCGGCCAGGATGAGTTCGCTGTACAAGGGCGTTCCAGTTTTTCAAGTTATCCTGAAAGATGAATGTAGAGTAACTCTACTCTATTGACTCTGGGGCCAATTGAGTACATTTGCCCATTTCATTCATTGGTCGATATGAGTTAATGTTGGGAGGACGAAAATTAATAAGAATGGACGTTGTTGGACACTCGCCTACATCACAAGGATATCACTACATGCTAACAGTCATCGATCGCCCTTCACGTTGCCCGGAAGCTGTTCAAACAGTTGACATCACAGCGGAAACAATTCTGTTTGTTATACTGCCAACTTGGATATATCGTTTCGACGTGCCTCACCATAACTACCGATCGTGGGTGACAATTTGAACGTAAGTTGTTCAAATGCCTCACCACCGCAATCGGTATTGTCCACATTAAAACTACCACCTATCACCCAGTGGCCAATGAAAAGCTCAATGTTGGCACCGCCTTCTGAAATCTGCATTGAAAGCACAGATATCTGGCGACTGCGTTTAGAACCTTCCCCTTGCCTTGTTAGGTCTTCGCTGTACATCATCCAACAAGTTTATGCCACATCAGCGGAGATGGCTTAAGGTTTAATAATCAGGTTGCCAGGGACATTCCTCAATGAAGAGAAGTTAATAACTGATATTTCAGCATATTTTTTTTCAAATTGAAGGAACAGACGAAGAGTCTTGAATCAGTTCCCACACAACATCATGATAACAAGAAGATGTGTAGACACCCAGAGCCGATGACAAGTAAATTCGTCTTCGTTCGACATAATGCTCTGAGAACACCCCTACAGCCAACTGTTGATGGGTCATACCCAGTTCTGTCTAGCAGCGGCAAGCACTTCGACGTTAAGATGTCAACAGGCAAACAAACTATTTGCATTGACCGATTGAAACCTGCCTTCATTCTAACATCTAACAACGAGGAGGACACATCACAAAAACCATTTTGGACATTCCCTCACATTATACGCATACATCAAGTATTCTGAACTTCCAGAAGGCAACAGCTAGCACACGGGCTTGTGCATCTTCATCGCAGTCTACCAGAGCGGGTCGACAGGTCGTCCTCCTTCGCAAATTTCTGAATGATGTCATTGCTGAAGAAGTGTGTTGCGGACTCAAGTGGTGAAGTCCTGGCACAAAAGTATTCCAAAATGAATTACTAAAACTTCTTTGTTTTTGTTTTTGCCTTTTGCCATCTTGTTGTTTTCATTAAATAAACGTTGTGCATCATGTACCAATAACAATTTTCTGGATCTCTTCCTATACAATTAACCACATAAAACCTTAGACTGGAACTTTATTCAGAGGCTTCAATACGTCTTTGACGGTGAGCGAAAATTTTGATGCTGTCTACAGTATTACCTCTGCTGAATCCATTACCGGCTGCTACAGTAGTAAGCTATGTTTCTCTCGCGGTTTATTATATGTTTGTGGTACGTTATGGAAACAGAATCATCAGATATGTTGGCTGACAAGTTTAATGGAGGCTACTAAATTACTTATTTGAAGGAATTCATGTACAGTTTGCAACTATAAGTTAAATGGTTTCTGAATCTTAGAACTAGAAAATTTAACTTTTTAAGTACTGTTTCTGCTACCCTCTAAAATATTAACAAACTTACAACTTAAATGAGTCGCTTCCCTCCTGACAACAATGAGAAGCGTGAGTTTATCTCAGTTGCCAAAATACTAAACAGTAAATCCCCTGGAAGCGGCCACTAAGTTTGTGTTAAATTCAACGCGGTCTTAAGGCGCTATCGACTATCAGTAATGGAGCACAGTAAAAAATTTATGTAATATAAACCACCGTAACATTCTAAGGCACCGATTTTAGTTAAAGAAGCTATTGTATCAATAATACAAGCCTACTTCATGACCATTCCTACTCTCATGGTTACCAAATTTTAAGCTTTCTATTGCCTTCTGAAACAAAACTTTCTACTTCATGACCTGCTGAATTTAAGAATTATTTTCCCTGTCTAATTTCAGAAGAAGTATAGATGTGGCAGCTAGTCTGACTTCTGGAAGTACTGAGTTCTAATTAGCTGATTTTTGAGCTAATGTATTTCCTAATTTCTCGAATGCCCAATTCCCTTACCTACACTGCCTTTGATTACTTCGCCTTAACAATAAAATTGCCGGCATACATTGTAAAACATGAACACAATTTATAGCAATTATTTGTAAATTTCTATGACTTCTTTAAAAAATTATGAATCTTAGGAGTAAATAATTCCGGTATCAGGCCAACGTGAGGTGGTGGTGGTGCTGTATGTGTGTGAGGAGTGACTGAGTGAGTGAGTGAGTGAGTGAGTGAGTGAGAGAGTGAGTGAGTGAGTGAGTGAGTGAGTGAGTGAGTGAGTGAGTGAGTGAGTGAGTGAGTGAGTGAGTGAGTGAGTGAGTGAGTTTGTCTGCCAAACTTGAATAATTAAAACCAATAAACGATTGACTAACCCATTTTTGGTGTGGAACACGCATGGCAAAGAGATTCTACCAAAATGTAATAAAGAAAAGCACTAGATATAGGAAACTATAAGGTTAGACAGTTTTCACTGAACTGAAGTGCACATATTTTTATTTCTTTACGAAAATTACAGCGCCTTAGTAAGTAGCAGTAGCAGATAATTGTTTATGGAGATTAATCTTATTCATGTGCCTTTAATGTTGATATTAACGGAGATTTTTAGATATTTATATTATTAGGTTGTTGATCTAGATATTTAGTTGGTGCTGAAAAAATGTGGTATTTTAAAACATGTTATTAAAAAGCAGACATAACGTTTCCAAGAGGATTAACAATATAAGTTCATTTGAATTATTTAAAAGGGAAAACATTCTGCAGGAAATGAAACACATTACACTGCAATCCAAGCTTGCACATTTAACATTGTTTTATGTAACTTTAATACGACTTAGATTCATTTTGTAAAATATATTCGTATTAGCTCTAGAAGTGGGCAGAATTATATTTTACTTTTATTAAATAAAATTGTAGCAGAGAGAACACTTCAGTTCCTTCGTCAGTATTTAATGTAGACAGTGACGGAATGATTTTGTTTTCAAGGTGTGATCTAATTGCATCAATTTGGTGACCTGGAATGGGACAAATAAATGCTGATACATGCTACAAGGGCTGTTCGATAAAGAATGATCATAATATTTTTGAGGTCATTATTTTTCGCACTAAAATTCAATCTTATTATATTCTGTTAGCTTAATGTGAGGCAAACATGCCTTAGAAGTTTCATTGTTGGTACTCCTGGTTCCCACCTGTGAGAACCAGGCAAGATCAGACATGTTCAGTATCGGCTACCACTGCAATGGAGGTAACACGCGAAGAACAATATGCGGCATTGAAATTCTGCTTTCTTCTCAACAAATCTTCAGTTGAGGCCTATACAGGTGGCCTATGGAGAATCTGTTCTTCCCTATAGCACAACTCGAAGGAGGTTTAAAATATATAAAGAGGGAAGATAATCAATTTCAAAGGAAGGTGGGTCCGGTGCTCCTGTTACTACTCTTACGGAAGAAAACATAAACACTGCTGCTGCCATTGTGAGAGAGGATCGACGAATTACCTCAAGACCACTTTCTGAAATACTGAATATTTCATTGGGTGCCACCCACATGTTGGTGAAAGAAACATTACACATGAGACGTGTTTGTGCCCGATGTGTTCCAGGACTGTTGATTCCCGAACAAAAAGACATTATCATGCAGGTCTGCATGCAGTTAAAATTGATGTTAGAAAAAGATCCGGAGTTTCCTTCAAACGTATTCACAGCTGATGAAACTTGGCTACATCATTTTGATCCTGAGAGCAAACAGCAAAGCTCTGTGTGGGAATCTCCTTCATCACCAACCCCCAAAAAAGCAAAAGTGGTTGCCTCTGCTGGGAAATTTATAGTCATCTCAATCTTTGAAATCATGGAATGTTTTATCAGCATGTTATACCTGCACACACTTAAGAAACTGGACAATACCACAGGGATGTCCTGAAAAATTTGCAAATCCATATCAGACGCCAAACACCACATTTTCGTGAAGCAGGCTGGATGCTGCACCACGATAATGCGCGGCCGCATATTGCCAATGTTGTTATATAATTTTATATAATGCTGAATATCTTGCAAAGATCGACGTGAAGTGCATGCCTCACCCTCCCTTTAGTCCGGATTTAGCTACATGTGACTTTTTTCTATTCCCTAACTTGAAGAAACGCCTTTGTAGAGGCATTATTCATCATCAGAAGCCGTAGTGAAGGCTAGAGAGGCGATTTTGAAGGATATCTCAAAAATGGTTTCCAGCATGTCGTGAAGACTAGCAGAAACGCTGGAACAAGTGCATCGCACTCAGGGGGGACAATTTTGAGAAGGACTGTCAAAATTATGAGGATGAGTAAAGATACGTTGTCAAAAAGATATGTGATCATTCTTTATTGAACAGCTCTGGTATAATGCTCCAGTTTGAGGAGGCCTAGAAGGAGCTGCAATTTCGTAATGGAAAAAGAGCTTCAACCGCATAGAACTGCAGTTAACCTAAATTTAAAACTAACTGAAGCTTTGCAAAAATATAAAATAAATATTTACTGTGTTATTCATATAATATCTATCATAAACTCTAAGTTGTGAATGGTAGCAAAAGTAGGTTGCAAATAGAACATTAATATTAACCGACCGCCCAAAGTTCTGTGCCAGGGTAATCAGTCTGCACTAAATAAACTGAGATTAGGTTTACTCCAAGTTTACATTTCTAAAACACAGAGCAGTCGCAGCCCAGGAGACGCAGTATAGCTGGGTGGACAGCTTGTACTGTTCTTTTATCTTCAGCCTTCGTTTTATTTCTTTTTTCTCCATCTGTCGCCATCGTTCATTCTGCCAAGATTATGACGTAGAAAAAGAAAGTAAAAAAACTGGTGGCAGGACCAGGTAGCTAAATCGCCAAGTATGTAGGAAAAATAAAGAAAGAAAAAGACACATAACATGATCGTTCTTTTCTCTCGCCTTGCCTTTTCAGTCGTATTTCCATTTTGCCCATTTTCTCAACATTTCCACACTTTTCTCCCCTTTCCGACACATATATGAAGGACTTGGAACCTACCGCTTCACTGACTTACATGAGACTGCAAGTTCCCTTTTCTTTGAGGCAGAGCGGGAACGTTTTATTTTCTTTTCTCTTCTTTTGGCTTTCTTTTCCAGAGGATTTTTCATAAGAGAATTTATGTCTCTTTAGCTTTCGCTGCCACGCCATTGTTTTCATTTGAAAACTGGGAACAGTAGATTATTGGAATGTGGAAAGCGCTAGTTCATTGCAAAACCTTATATCCCTTACACGCTAAGATCCTATTAAAATATACTCTAATACTTGTGGTTACTTTGACATTCATCTCGCCTAACTCTATGGAAAGATTCAGAGAGGCACTTATGAAACCGTAACCTTTGAAATCTTTTATACTTATAGTCTGAAAGGGGCGCTCCACCGAACGGAGGGGTGAGGTGAGAGAATACCGAGTGTGACTTAACCTGAGAAGAGGCGACAGCAGAGGTCAGGTTCTCTAACAGATTGAGCCTTTCCGGTGGTGGCCCGTACAACCTCAAATCTCTTCCCCACAGCGAGGTTTAGACGTCACGTGAGAGCCTGTTAACCAGAGACCTCCCCCGATTCGGGGGATTGTATTTTGCGTTCTCGACATACACACCGAAACTCTGAGCTCTGTATTAGTCAATTAGCACAAAAGGTGAACTGAAGTGAGAAGGAAGGGAGGTTTGAGGTATATAATTTTCTTTAATCGCGTTCTTCTAACGACTTGGAAGGGGCCCCATGGATCACATGGATTACGAATATCAGCCAAGGATATCAAACCTACGACCTCTTGAATGCGGATCAGAGACGCTACCGCTAGGGCCATGCTGTTTGGTGTAATATTACATATTTAGAGCATAAAGCACAAGCTGTACACAAAGCACTAACGAGCTGAGTCAAACTGTTGTTAAGATATTTTATTCTAAATAATCACTTATGGCACTGTGAAATCCATCTGGCCCGTAATGGTTAACCGAATCGCTCCTTAAGGCTTAATTTGAACATGGTGTACAAATATAAGGAAGTTTGATCATGCAGTTCCTACTTTGAATTAGTTTATATATTATGACCTTTTGGGTTCGTAAAATTAAAAGTCAAGTTCGCAGAAGCTCCAAATGCTCTTTATTTCCGTAGAAAAAACTTTTGTACAGCCCTCAACAGCAGAATGACGTAACATACAGCAGCACAGTCTCTCGTGGCTTCACCACACGTAAACAAACAAAAGAATTCACTTTCAAATCACTGCACACGCACGATTATCAGTTCTTGACTCTCGCTCATTACAGTTCAAATGGCTACACAACAGACAGCTCACTAGCGACTCCACTCCTTCTGGCTGCTCCCTGCCGACTCTGACTACAACGCCCACTGCTGCGTTTATAACGGAGGCGCTGTTTCTTGAAATCTGCCGAAGCTCCATGGCCTTTCGTGGTGCAGCGAGAACTTTCAGATTATTTCCGTCTCTTTCTCCCTCTGTTGCTCTGTCTCTCTCGGCAAGTACCCAGCGCTAGGCGGTCCGCGGGCGTGGCTTGGGCGCTAACTGTCTTTCATTCCATGCTTCTATCTCTCTCGGTGTTCTTCTACGCAGTAGCAAAACAATGCCTTGCGACAGTATGTTTCCATGTTATGGAATTATTCATATTTTATTTTTCAATTAAGGTGGCGTTTTATGAGAAAATATGGAAA
The DNA here is from genome assembly GCA_030765055.1 of Mantis religiosa. Taxonomy (NCBI): domain Eukaryota; kingdom Metazoa; phylum Arthropoda; class Insecta; order Mantodea; family Mantidae; genus Mantis; species Mantis religiosa. The sequence goes on along the minus strand of CM060950.1, from coordinate 52,546,072 downwards.
ATTCTGAAAATAGTTTTGTTTTGTGGATTTATGCTCAGAAGACAGCTAACTAACTTTTTGAGAGTTTTACTCACTCAACTTAACCTCAGTCGTTTGTTTTGGGCATTTAAAGTTTAAATACCTAGCTTTTAATAGCCGATTCATTTTCAAATCTTAATGGATTTAGCAGAATGTAGCTCTTCTCTCATTGGTACAAATACCGTGGTACATTCTAGTGAAGCTTTAACATTTTAAAATTAATCTGCATCAATTTTACTAATCATATTTGTTGTAAGGTATTGTACAAAAATAAAATACTCTCCCACTCGGTAGACATTTTTCTACTAATTTTAAAAATATGGATCCTTTTCGGATAAACTTAATGAAGAAAGATATTGGTTATAAGTTTTCACTATGGTTTACATAAACACCAAAAAATGAGGAAGCTAGAATTAAGAAAATTTTGACAAGATTGTATCTAATTAGCGTAAATGGGAAACTGTTATAAACAAGTACAAATATATTATAAAGCTTATTAAAACCATATAGATTCCACGATATGGTTAGATTGAATATGATTTACTTAATAAATGTACTAACCTAAGTACCTTACTCACCTGCAAAATAACATCTCCTTAATTGATTCCAACTGAACTATTTGATACTTTTAAATAGTGCAATACAGTTTTGAAATCCATAATTTGTCATGCTCGCCTGAAAAGTACAAGCAAATTAAGTGTGCTTTAAGGAGCGTGTTGACAATGAAGTATTCCTGGGGGTTGAGGAATAGAATTGAGAAAGGAGCTCAAAGTTCAATGCATCATTTAAGTTAATTGATAAGAATTAATCATTTCCTCACACTAGCCATATGTAGGCTAAGGTTTAGTATAGATAGAGTCAACATGAAAAATTCAATTTTATGGCCGGGATTTGAACCCCGGATCTCCTAGCCGCCATCCAGTCGCTCTAACCCACGGCCAACGTGTAGTGCTGACATTGAATTCTCCAATTGACTCTATATATTTTCCCGGTAAACCACTAGGGGCTCTCGTATCCGAGATACACCGCTTGTGGTGACTTACTATCGTACGTACTTGAGTCCCAGGCTTCATCATTTAACTCTTATTATTTATGTTCATTGATGGAAATTAATCATTTCATCACACTAGCCACATTTAGGCTAAGGTTTTGTATACATAGAGTCAACATGAAAAATTCAATGCCGTGGCCGGGAACGGAATGTTGACTCTATCCATACAAAACCTTGGCCTGTATAAGGCTTGTGTGAAGAAATGATTAATTTCCATCAGTAACTAAAATAATAAGAGTTTAATGGTAACGCCTGGAATTTAAGTACTTACGATACTAAGTTGCCACAAACGGTGTATATGAGATACAAGAGCCCCTAGTGGTTTATCGGGGAAATATATGAGAATTCAATGTCAGCACGACACGTTGGCCATGGTAGCTCAATGGGTTAGAGCGACTAGACGGAAACCAGGAGATCCATGGTACAAATTCCGTTCATTGCATTGAATTTTTCATGCTGACTCTATTCAATGGAGTATTTTACCAAAATGGTAGAGGACCTGTGAAACAGTCATGTTTTGATATTGTAAAAACCGAACGTGGTGAATGAATGAACTAAAATATTCACTATGTTTAGCAAAATTCTTCAACGCAATTGGATAAAAAAATGTGCTTTTAAATCCAGCCTGTTTGTGATAGTTCCCTTTTTTGGCAGCCATAAAATGATGTTTAATACCTTTTAAGACGGCAGTCATTCCTCTGGTTCATGTTCTCAAAGATAATCTCAAAGTACACCATATTTATCTATTACAAGACACAGATGAGAAGCAAAAGTGTGTCCCTATTTCATTTAAATTCTAGGTCGACCTAATCAAATTAAACTATATTTGCAAATACTCTTGCAGCTACCGTCAAGTAGGTGAGCTTTATACGTCTGTAAAATTTAAAAGACTGCAATTTCATAAATATACGCTCTTTCATCAATGTGAGTTCCGTCTGCCTCATACCTGTCTCAGAAGACCTCCTACGTTATACGTTGTCATATATTAAGTTTCTTATTTGTATCTGAAAGACAACTTTTATTCTTTTATTTGGTAAATTCTAAGAATTCTTCTCCTTTCTAATTTTCAGAACTTATATACGTGAGTATCCACGTAGCCCTTTGGTATTTGAATGTACTGACGTCTAATTACACGAATCTTGAACTAATGCATTTGTTTTCGACTGAGTTTGCCGGAACATATAGTTGACTAAGCTGCTCTGACTTATAGCTGTTAAGCTAACTTTGCCTCAAAACGTAACTTCCATAGTAACGATATCTTATTTACTGGCACAATTTCAACTCTCACATCTATCCTGAGCATTGGTTTTAATATGTGTAGGATACTTATAAGAGTTATCTTCGTATTATTTGTTTATAACATTATTAATAGTATAACCAAAAAATTCTGGTATTAGGGCACTCGTAAGGTCAGTACCCCAAGTAACATAAAATCTAGTTTCAATCTTGGGGAATGGATTCTCTAAGTATTGTTGAAAATACTAATAATTTTAAAATGTCTTCTCCATATATTATCTATACAATGTTTTGATAGATAATCGATAAATATAGTAATAAGTTAATGATTTCAATTCTCCGATATGGAACCCTGTTCACAATATTCTTCCCTACTCTTCCTTGCTAAACAGAAGCTAAGTTGGCTATAATTAATCCATTTTATGATTTCCGCGTTACCCACAGGAATATCTCCCTGTTAGTAATTATTGCACTAACGGGTTTGAGTATAAAAGAGAGCAGGATGATTCAGATGGTAGCTAGCATTAACAGTAGCGTTCGGAAGATCATGGGTTCGATTCCCGTCAGCAAACTTGCCGACCATGGGTTATTTCGGGATTTCCTCGGATCGCTAGGGAAGGATAATCCCATCCTCTGAATTTCCTATTTCTCCAATTCACCTTACTTTTTTATCTCACACATATTTACGTGGCCACACAATGACAGAGTGCTTACACCACATGACACTCATTAAATATGCCGGGGTTCTATTTCAGGTGACTGCATGTAAGAATTGTGGCGGACGAAGAGCCGTTGGGGTAGATGTAAAGTGAGCATTGAGCACTTCAAGTAAGCTCACATTTGATTTTTCCATTCATCTTGATTGCCGGTTCGAGGGTTGCAAATGTGCATAACAAGGGAAGAATTTGCTGTCTGTAAATCCTAGTTCTCCGAATTGGGATAGGTCCCCAAAACCCGAGGCAATGTATAAGCCAACATGTGAGAGGGGAGACGGTTGTACAAGTCACCAGCGGTGAGTTTAAATTTGTAGTCGTTAGGGTACCCTGCCCTCTGCTGTTGTCTCCCTCCCGGAGGGTGAGCCTATAGGATATCAGAAACAAGAGATTCCCTTTGTTAAGGTACTAACTGCCCTCTCCGAAAACCTTGTCATAATGTCACTTGGGGGTAAAACATAGGAAAGTACCTACCTGTCCTCACACTTGTGCTTCTGCGGGCGCTTACCATCAGCACTTGCCACAAGATAAGAGCACACCTGTTTCATAGGGTTCCTAATGGTAACCTAATCATGGTTTTATGTAAAGCGCCTGCCGTTCTATAATTCTTGGAGCTAAGAGCTTCAACCGATCAATACCCTTTTTAAGTGCGGTCCTTGTCAACATTTTGGATTTCTATAAACGTCAAAAAAAAAAAAAAAAAAAAAAAAAAAAACAATCAACATATGCGAGGGGAGATTAGCGGAGAGGTGATATACCCTCTATACACCCCATTTATTTTCCTGCATTAATCAGCAGATTAAAAGCATTCCGTTAAGTATATCTGTACCTCTTTGTACTCTCCTATATGGTTAAAGCTAGAATCGTTCTAGGCCCGCCTTGGTAGCGTAGATGGTAGCGGGTGTGCCTCCCGTACAAGAGGTCCCGAGTTCGAATCTCGGTCAGGGTGAGCTACCTGGATAAGGTTTTTCCGGGGTTTTCCCCTATCTTGAAAGACAAATGTTGGGTAGCTCTAAGCTACTCATTTGAGCATCATTTCACCCATCTCATTCACCGTCCGATATGACTTAACTTTGGAGGACGTAAAATTACCACAAAAAAATCGTTCGAGTTTGAGACATATTATAGTTTACGTATCTTCATTTGATATTAAGTTCTTCAAAACGTGTCCAAATAAAAAGTGAAATACAAGAGGTTCTACAAGATTTGAATATCTGTTTTAAAAGCAAATCATTCGTGTTTAAAGGTCAGGATAAGAAGCATTTTACTGCCCATGCTGAATTTTGGACAGAGTTCAAAATATTTGAAATTAATAAACATACTCGAACGGAAATCAAAATTCCGCCTGGCTCACTCGTAATTTTCAGCAATACCTGACAATACCACAATACTCTTCACTTTTCTAACATTTGGAAAAACAATCTAGGCTTAGCTATTCATAGATAGTTAATACTCATCATGTTTCAGGGCACATAAGTAACATAATTCTGGAAATTAATTCTGAATTTTTCAGTCTGACTCCACTGGTGCAAAATTTGGTGTAGTGTGAAAGAACAATTTAATTTCCGTTAACGGATCTAACAGTGGTTGGACTATAAAACCTGGGACTTAAGGTACTTCGTGTTGTTAGTCCCCATTTAGAAGTTTTCTCATGTATATATGAGAATTCCTTAGTGGTTTACCAGAATAATGGGAGTCAGTTGGAGAATTAATGTCGCACTGGCACGTTGGCTGTGGTAGCTCAATGGTTAGAGCAACCGTACGGAGACCAGGAGGTCCGTGTTCAAATCCCCGCTATGGCATTGGATTTTTCACTCTAACTCCACCTCTCTAAAACATAATCCTACTTGAAAATTATCTCTATCATTAAACTAAACCCAGGAGTGAATGTTTTGTGTTAAACAGCTGTCAGTTTTTAAAAATGATCTCCCCTACCATTTATTATGCATGAAAAATCAGAAGCCTTACAAAAATAATTTTCGATTAACTTAGACTATGAATTAGTACTGAAATAGAGATGGAACATATAACAAATGAAACTCGACATGCTAAACGGAACATATAGTTTTAAAGCTTTTCAACTAATTACTGAGAACAATTTCGTTCTTTTCATTTTATTCAGTTATACCATGCCCTAAAGGCACAAAAAGCAGCGTTATGCTCTGGAAACAATTTCGAACCAGTTTATGTACTGACGTTACCTTGGGTAAGAGGGGCAAGGAAACAAGAGAAAAACCACAAGGAATTGATGAATATAGGATTAACAATACTCAGAAGGAATGCACGACGCTGCTAAAATGCATGTTACATTTTGATATGCCTGAAAAATGAGTTTTGGAGGTCCTAATTTATTTCTAGCGTATTTTACATACTTGAAAGTTGAACTACATAACCTTAAAATAGTTCTTGGACTGCTGAAGATCAGTATAAAATAAAGAGCGAAATGAAATTTAGGTCCCATTTGTGTGCTTTTATTGATCCTGTACAAATATCCACAATCAGGTACATGATAGCCAGAAATATCTACCAGATGTTTTCAAGAGTAAAATAGGAATAATTCGGTGAAAAAGATGTGCCTAAGAACGTCTCCACCCAAGACGTAGAGAGTTCAATATGATTTCTGCTAATACTATTAGCTAAAATTAAAAATACAGTACATTATCTTCAAAAGTCAGTGCTTCAAATGTAAATAATTACTAATTATGGACTTGGAATATTATTTTTATATAATTTTCGTATATACTGAATTCAAAAAAATGCTTCTGATATGTGCAAGTACATAATATGGCAGTGAGTAAATTGCAATTTCAAAAATGTAGCAGGCATTGAAAAAGTAAAGATACTTGGAAAGCTCATTTCCCAAATTTAAAATTTAAATGTGTGGAAAATCTTCTCTTTATTAATGCTTCTCCAAATTTTGGACTACCCTTACGGATATCTTCTGCAGTCGCCCCCTGATAAAACATTAAGGAAAAACGGTGTCGAAAGCAACATCTACTTGCCAAAATTTAATACTTTGTGATTCATTTTGAGTTTTTAACTCTGCTAAAAATCGTTCATGAAAAGTGCCTTTATCTTTGAAAACCTATACAAAGAAGATTCTAAACATTTCACAGATTTGGAAGTAATCCAAGGAAATCAGTTTCAGAAAAATACAGAGAAAGCCTAATTGCCGTAAAATGAAAAAGTTTACGTTCTACACGCTACAATAGTATTCAGCAATATTTCGGGTAAGGAATGGAGAGCAAACTTTGGTTTACTCTTCGCTTCATGAAGTTTTGTACGTTAAACACTGATTTTTAATGGATTGATTTTTCAAGCTTCTCTCGTTCTTATTGGTACACAGGTTGTACAAAGGAATGAAACCTCGACTTACAACGATCCATTGTGTGTACCCTCAGAATGAGCGGATAAAGTAGAGTAAAAACAGGAAGAAATAGGCCGTAGCCACAAAAATCACAGAGACGTGCAGAAGTCTGACAGTTCCAGGCTGAAAGACACTTATCGCTGCTACAGCTGGCTAGAGAGGGCTATTACCGGACAGTCTATCCTATAGAGCTTTACTGTCCTCCGCAATACCCTCTCGTTTGAGCAAATATCCTTGCTCTGTCTGGCACTGCTATACCCCACGAAAATTAGTAGCACATCTTAAGGATAAGAAGAAAGCAGAATTTAGGTGAAAATCCCAGAATTCGCTTATTGACCAGGGAAAACTGCGAGAAACCAAAGATCCAAGTGGGAGGTTAACCGGACTAGAACCCGAGACCTCCCAAAAACGAGGCTCATACATGTGGAGCCATTTTGGTCGCGTTTATTTTTCTTATTCTCTAATTTTTATGTATTTCTCGTCCCGTTCATGATGTGAATGTCCCTCTGCCTTTGGAGTAGACTTGAGTTTAAAATCTACTGTAAATACGGAATTCTTCTCGTGAATGGACTGCACTTAGATTACGAAATTTCTTAAAGAGCGTTCGAAAAGTCTCATGGTGAAAAGGTAGCGGCAACTTCTAAAAGAGTCTTAAAATGCCCACCAAATGGCATCTTCAGTAATGCGCTATGTCCACCAATGTGATGGAAATGTATATATCTCCTGCGTAGGCAAGGCAGGTGTTTTCTGTTTAACTTTATTTGGACCGATAATGTAATTAGATATTAAAAGACATAAAAGGTGTAACTTTTAGAGAGGGGTTGCTTCTAAAGGTACTCATAATACTGGTCCTTTCAAACTACAGGATCTATCTTCCAGATAATGTATTTTAGTTAATATGTCTATTTTATCCACGTAGGTAATGGAAGATGTGAAAAAGGACAAGCCGCTCTTATAACATTATGGACTTAAACGAATGGTGTTTCGACTGTGTGCGCTTTGCTACTATTCTTGTGGTTTTGTTGAGAAATTTTGTACCGTTTACGAAGATGTACGGTCAAATGCATGGTAACGTATCGATGTAATGTGCTTTGACCTATGTTGATTAGGACATACAAAACTATCTCTGCCACACCCGGCTCCTACTCTTTACCAGGTTCTAGCACTCCACATAATGTTTGTTTCGTTTCCCCTTTCCCTTCGCTCCTGGTGCCTGAAACCGATGTCTGCTCAAAGGTTAATATGTGAGCGGGAGATATCTCATATCAAACAAAAGCAAGATGGACTCATTTAGGGGTTGGTGTGGTACATCGTTGCTAAGCATATCTTCCAGCTTCTATACTCCTCGCCCAGGACTGAGCTTGTTTCTTAGACTTAAATTTATACCAGTAACATTTGGCTCTTTCACATCATGTGGCACACAAGTGATAAAAAGCCAAAGACATCGCCAGGTTTCTGAGCGTTAACTGTAAGAAATTTTCTTATAAAAATTTATAAAAAAGGTAGTCACTTACAGGAGAGAGAAAAAAGTGCTTCTACTCAGATAAAAAAAGACTATACTGAATATGGTGGAGTACTTTAGGAAAACTCCAATGCCTATACCATAGTAATATTGGCTTAGTGATTAACGCACTTTCCGGAGTCTTATAAAACTTCAAGGCGAGGATATTAATTAAATCCAACAACTGCTGTATACATTTGCGTGAAGAAATTATAATAAACTAAATTCAACAAGAGTGTCATTTATTGGTGCCAAAATACTTTGGGTACCATCCCCATATCAAAGCAGTAAAAGGAGTTTATATGAATACGGTCAGGAAATCTTTTCTTATGATTTATTGATGCTTTTGTTAATTCTTTGGCAGCAATAATAAATTAAATAAAATTGTTGTCCACTGATTCCTTTCTTGTTTTATTATTTCCTCGTTTGTGATAGTACATAATATATCCTTTGAATGAACAGACCGATATGCACCACGTGTATGGTGCTGAAGCCACTTTTTACTAAAAAAAGCGTTAAGTCGTATCGGATGACGATTGAAATGGGTGAAGTGTTGCTCAAATGAGCCCGCGGTCAAAAATACTTAGAGTTGCCATAAATTCAGCTTTTAAGATAAGGGAACACCCAGGAAAACACCCATGAACCTTCAAGATGCCTACAAAGGCAAGCATCTTGAAGGTGAGAATGCGTCACTAGTACTTGCGCTTTGTTCATATAGATGCCCGAACAGACACATTGTTCACAAACATTCTCACGAATTCACAACGTTACGGACAGAGCGGCTGGCTTATTTGAGGAGCGTGTCGGATGCTGGCAGACCAAGAAGAGTGTGAAGGAGGTGCAAAGCACTGACCGTGTAAAATGATTTGGTATACAGACCCAAATTCATCAAATTGCACAAGACATTGCAGAAAGGCAATGCATTTTTCAGAAAAATATTCGGAGAATATTGCATGAATACCTTTAGTACACGTATCCTCTTTAGCAGTATAAGGATAAAATTTGGTTTACTTTGTGTCAAGAAGAACTTTTCTCCAATAGCATGTTGCAGAATTGTGCTATGATCTTGAATTTCTTTCATACACCTTGTTTATTAATGTGACTAGGCTTACGTGCGACAGTGTCCCCAAATTTCATGGCACACATGTCTGGGCGTATGTAACCCCCATGAAATATCACATAATATGTGAGGTATGAACAAATAAACTAATATAGACACGTTGAAGAATGCCATAGAAAAGACTAAGACAAAATGTTGGGATTGTTGTCCACTTAAAGTGCCAGGTGAAAGAAATATGTAGACAATTAAAGCTTTAGTTACAGGAACATTTGTAACAATTATTAATACACATATTCTTGTTGTTATAGTCGCCTAATGCCACACAAAATTGCTTAACTAAAGCATGTTTCCGATAATCTTATAATCTTGATATTTTGATTATTCTATAAATAGCCTGTTACATGCCTTTTTTTCTCAGCGAATTTTAAATAATTGAGAAAATATAAGAGAGAGAGAGAGAGAGAGAGAGAGAGAGAGAGAGAGAGAGAGAGAGAGAGAGAGAGAGAGAGGGGGGGGAGGGAGGGATGGAGACCGCCTTAATTCAGAACAAAATGTAGTGCACCATCTAATATTCGCTTTACATTAAATGTTCATAAAATTAACTAGTATAGGCATCAAAGTTTTATTTGGAATTCATTGGTTTAAATACTGTCAGGCCCGTCCTTGCCTGCAGCTTTTTTCTTCAGATTTTCCTCATTTCTCATAACTGGTAAATGAAACAGAAGAAGTCTAACCTTAGACTTGGAACGCTTCTTCACTAATTTCCTTTCAAATTATAATTAAAATTTATTTATCATCTACGTATGTCACCGCATATGATGCTGTATGAAACCACAACGAAGTTAAACTTTACTAAAACTAATAATTTAGCCCTTTGTGATTTATAAATTACAAGAGTTCTTCAATAAATAATGATCACATTTTTTTTTTTTTTGAAAACGTACCCTTACTCATCCTCATAGTTTTGATGGTCCTTCTCAAAATAGTCTCCCCTGAATGCGGTTCACTTCTCCCAGCGTTTCTGCCAGTCTTCAAAAACATGCTGGAAACAGTTTTTTGAGAGATCCTTCAAAATCGCCTCCGCAGCCTTCTCTACTGATTCTGACGATGGATAATGCCACCCACGAAGGCGTTTCTTCAAGTTAGGGAATAGAAGAAAATCACATAGGGCTGAATCCGGACTATAGGGAGGGTGAGGAATGCACTTCACTTTGATTATTGCAAGATATTCAGCAACAGCATTGACAATATGCGGCCGCGGATTATCGTGGTGCAGCATCCATACTGCTTCACGAAAATATGGTCTTTTGCGCCTGATATGGACTTGCAATGTTTTCAGGACATCGCTGTAGTATTGTCCAGTTACTGATGGGTGTGCAGGTACAACATGCTGCTATACCATTCCGTGAATAGCAAAGAATGAGATGACCAAAATTTTCCCAGAAGAAGCAACCACTTTTGCTTTTTCGGTGGTTAGTGATGAAGCAGATTTCCACACTGAGCTTTGCTGTTTGCCCTCAGGATCAAATTGATGTAGCCAAGTTTCGTCAGTGATTATGCTTGAAAGAAACTATGGATCTTCCTCTTACATAAACTTTAACTGCATGTTTCCTCCATTGCAGCTGCAGGCGATACTGAACATGTCTGAACTTACCTGGTTCTCACAGGCGGGAACCAGGAGTACCAACAATGAAACTACTACGTGTTTGTTTCACATTAAGCTAACATAATATCATAATATTGAATTTTAGTTCGAAAAATTATGGCCATACAAAAATATGATCATTCTTTATTGAACAGCCCTCGTAATTTTATATATTTAAATAAGCGCTTAAATTTAGGTGCGGTGAAACAAGGTTGAAATGACAATTCTTTTCTGTTCTCCCCACTTTCCTTTCCTCTACTCTAACATATGGTAATATAAACAAGCAGTATACGTATCTACATTGTGAATGGGACCAAGGTCATAATCCTTATTTTGTATTCAGAAAAAAAAATATATTTATAACGTTAAGTGGAAAGTATAAATTGTTACATTAACTGTAAGAGATGTCTCTGTAAGTTGGCCAGCTTCCCTAACTTCGCAGTGATTTTATTTCCAAGATACAATGGTTAGCCGAAAGATGGCAGCAGCTACTTCACACACAGTGTATTCCCGCTGCTGAAGCTTAAACGTCAATTTCGTTTGCTATTATTTTTTACCATATTGCTCTAGCAGTGTTTGATAGTATAGAACTAACTTTGTTGTATTTTCTGATGGTATTATAAAGATATGCATTTGTTCCTAAGTTAGCCATGCGTTTCCTTCACTAACGCAAGGTATTACATTTGCCCTTAGGTGTCGTTTTCAGATTTGTTCCAGGTTTTCAGGCAGTGATGTACACCAATTTGACATTTAATTAATTATTTTAGGGATAAGATTTGCATTGTGTCCATGAAATTATCAGTTTGATTAATTGTTACATAGGTACAAAAATATAAAGATGACGATTATCAAATTCATATGAAGTGATTGTCCAATATCAAAACGCAGTACATTAATGTGCTAGTAATGATATATCACGTTGTAAATTAATTTTTCTAGTCATGTGGAGCCAAGCCTTGTAAAGGTAGAATCAGGCTGAACAACTAAATCTCATAGATGGGCTCTGAAGCACGGATTTCCCGATTTCCATTCGGGTGCTTTTTTATAACAGTGACTTAAGCTCTACTGTCCTGGACTTCAAATACTTACACTTTGTTAGTCGATATTCAGGTGACTATCGTATGTGTTTATGAGACCCGTAGGGGAGGGGTTCCGTTTCCTTCAGCTGCCCTGGTGTGGGCGCTGTGGACCCCTAGCACTCGTGGTACCTCTGACGTTACCAGAAGCTCGGGCCGAACATTCGAGCCCCTCCCTCAGGGAGTTGTTCGGATTGGGTTGTACTTGAGGGGGCAGTGGTTTCCGATATCCGTGGGAGATCGGGTACGTCTCCGGACGGGGTTGAGGGAAGCCATTGATATCCCCGCGTACTAGCCAGCATAGCTAGTAGGTGTGCTAGATCACCAGGCGGCCCCACCGAGGTCATATCGGTAGCCCTCCCATTTTGGAGTTGGCGCGCGTAAGTGGCGTATCCACTTCCATCCCGTCTTGAGTCCACAGGACCAGATGGGGGAGGGGATTGTTAGCCTCTAGGTCTTGCCCTATGGAAAGCCCAACTGAGGCGCCGGGCACCCTTTTGGGACAGCTCGGTAACTCCCTGGTCGAAGAAGGCCCGGGTCCTTGGTCCTACGGGTCCATGACTAATGGGAGTAGAATCTCTGGCATTAATTGACTATATGTTTATGAGATTTCGTAGTGGTTTGCCGAAAAAATGCTAGTCAGTTGGAGAATTTAATGTCGTGCTGGCATGTCGCCATGGCAGCTCAGATTTATAACAAGTTAACGGAAGCCGGGAGATCAATGGTCCAAATTGTGGCTATATTGTTGATTTCTTCAGCCTCACTCTACACAAATGGTAACCTTGGGGCAATCAGTGTTTATAATTTCATGATCTTATTTTTGCAAATAAATTTCCCTAACTGACTTTTTATAAATATATACCTACATATGTAATATATAATTTTTTCCTTACTATACCGATTTTATTGTTTCTCTTTGATTACTGTTTGTTTCCTGTACTTCTGATACATATATACCTACCATAACCATAAACAACCATGCCCAAGTCCGGACACGAACGCTCTAGAGACCGACCGGCACATGATAAGCTTAGGAACAAAAATAGTAGTACATAAGCGACAGCTATGAAATTTTGAAGGGTAGGGATGGTCATGTAAGTGTAAAACCAAATCTCGTTTAATTACTTGGGTGCTTCGCAAACTTCCACCAGAGTAATTTACGCTTCATTCCAAAAACTTGTTTTCGCATATGTGCTTCGCTACCCTGTGCGATATTGACCTCGACAGTATTAAATTTCATCGGTACTACTAACGTTAGGGGTAAATTTTCAGAGTATCCAAGAGCACAACGAGGGTTGGAAGAGGAAATTAATTATCGGGTTCCTAGATTGCAACTCAAGCGTGAAAATATCTCTCACCAAGGTGAACATGACCCAGTCCAAGTTAAAGCACAGATTTGAATTTATATCGTTGCTACTACGTACATATGCTCAATAAGTAATGCCACCGATTTTTTTCTTATTCCTTTCAAAACGAGAATGTTTCCTCTCACGGCACATGCAAGAGTGTACATGAGCTGTATGATACTTTGTACTAATATACGATCCTGGCATTAATGGATGGTGTGTGTGTGTGTAGTGTTTAACGCCCGCTTTTACTACATACGGCACCGCAGGCGGCGACACTGTTGATACATGGGAATAAGATGGAGCACTGGTGGAATGAGATGGCGGGGGAAACCGGAGGTCCCGGAGAAAACCCGCCCCAACGCCATGTTTTCCTCCACAAATCTCACTTTGCGGTCGCCTGGGATCGAACCCGGGCCGCCTTGGTGAGAGCCAAGCGGTCTAACCACTGAGCCACGGCGTGGCCTTAATGGATGGTAAAACTGTGCTCGAATGTCTGTCTAGTTAAAGTGTATATTAGCTACATTTAGCTTTCGTTCCACACTAGGGACAAAAAAGAGTTGTCCCTATTGAGTGTTTTCTGTACGTTAGTCGGCAGCAATAGGATTCATATTTGTATGAAGGTTTTGTACTCATAAGCATTGAAGTTCGTGTTTCATTTTCAGTTTAGAGTAAATTTGCCGGCCCTCGTAGCCATGGTCGCTAAAGAGTATGTCTAGCGTTCCAGCGCGTAGAGGGTCACGGGTTCGAGTCCCGCCCTGGGCATGGATGTTTATATGTATAGGGTATGTGTGTGAAACTATAGCAAACAGATAGTAAAATAAACGGAAACAATAAATAAACGGTTAAGTAAGAAAAAGAAAAATATATCTGTATGCATAGATATATATTCGTTGCTAAAAAAAAATTCCTCCTGCTCTGTCTAGCAGTCCGCTGGGGGATGCGGACGTTAAATCCCGGGTATAGGACAATTGGCCACTCAGCATCGTGAGGAAATTGAGGAGTTACTCTAGGTAGCCAACCCAGGTCTAGAAAGCCAACTTTTAGACTGGGGGTGCCGGGATGACCACTTCTCCTCCCCGTATAATTTGGATGATCGATCACCTCTGCCTTGCGTATGTGCGCGTGAGGCCGGCAGTCGGGTAGGCAGACCTAGGCCCATTTTGGGCTATTACGACATGGGTTACGTTTTTTCTGTCTAGTAGTACCGTGCAGTGACACGTGTGTAGCTATAACATGTAGCCCACGATGTAGCGCAGCTGTTTATGTTGCTTCTAGCACGTGTAGGCAGACCTAGGCCCATTTTGCGCTATTACGACATGGGTTACGTTTTTTTCTGTCTAGCAGTACCGTTCCGTGCCACGTGTGTAGCTATAACATGTAGCCCACTACGTAGCGCAACTGTTTATGTTGCTTCTAACAATTCAAGCCCCAGTCTCTGTGAGCGTGACCTTGGCTGTTCTTCCGATATAACTAGAGCCACTGGATTCGCAAAGTACTTCACCTCCTCCAAAACATGTTCGAATTACGGAAGAATAGCGTTGCAAGCTAGTTGTACATCTTCTCACTGGAGGAATACTCTTAAAGGAACGTTAAGTTGCACATGGGACAAAAATATTAAATTCTTCTTTTTCTTCTTTAACTTCCCTAGTTGTGCGACTGTAGTAGTGTTAGGGGATTCTTGTTCCTCTATCCCTTTTAAGGACGTGCATGAGGAACCGAAGCTCTGGATCCGATAGAGAACCAGGATAGGTGATCAGTCCAATACCTGCTGTGAAGGTGCAGGAAATGGACTATATATACAGGTTCAAAACGACACCGAACAATTATAGACATTGTGTAGTTTATAACTTTACCTGTCCGAATTTCGGTGTCGCAGCTTCAAAGTTCTGTTACATATCACATTATTTTGTGATTAAGCAGCGCAGAAAACCACTGGTGTGCGAACCTCAGAAGTAGCTATTGGGACGCACCGACAACGAAAACAATAACATATTAGTATAGCAACGCAAAGATTGTCCCTATAAGGAATGTGTTGTGGGACATGGATAGCGAATGTGTGTGGCAAGGAACCTCTGTTACACAAGGAGCTGACCCTTAAAAAACATGCGCCCTATTCACTTTGTATACTAAAATTTAGACATTCATTCACAAAAGTAGAAGCCGTCAGAATATTTTTGAATGGTCTATAACTGAACTGACATGGGGTGTCATAAACCTGTCCAGGGAAGGTTGTGGAAACCTTCGCCAACCCCCCTGCGCCACAGCTGTTGGCTCTCCTGTGACGGACAGTACCCCTTGTTCTTTATCAGTGACCTTAGCCTATCATTCTGGTAATGGGGTAAAGTGCAGTTACTTGTGCAAAAATAGATTAATAACTCTGACAGTTGCGAGGCTGCTCTCCAGTGTAAAACTACACATTCCGTCCTAACAACCACAATTTTGTGCGTACTTAGATAACAAATCCAATTAATATGGAGCGTTATACAAACGCCGAAATGACGGATATTTTTGTTGTTGTAATTTACGTCCTCCAACGTTAAGTCATATGGGACGATGAATGAAATGGGTGAAATGATGCTCAAATGAGCCCAGGGTCCATGGAACTTAGAGTTACCCAACATTCGTCTTTCAGGATAAGGGAAAACCCCGGAAAAAACCTTACACAGGTAACTCACCCTGACCGAGATTCGAACTCGGGACCTCTTGAATGTGAGGCAAACATGCTACTACCACGCTACCGAGGAGGGTATGACGGATATGTTTTTGATGTATGGAAGAGGTGAATGTAGTTCGACGAACACACGATTATTTTAGTTTCATTAAAAAGTTAATATTGGAAAAATAGTCACATTAATAATAATATTTATTTGTTTAATTTCAGAGCATTTTGTTATGATCTTAATTGTACAGTATTTTCAACCACTTACTGTAAAATCAACAGCTTCCTTTTCAGTTACAAATGCTTTATTTAGTATTATCAAACACGTGAAATAAAATGCTGGTCCCCTTGTATAAGCCATTTAGTTTCTGTTAATTTATCTACAAGTCTTTGATGTTGTTTTCTGTTCTGTTTATCATTTAATGCTTCCATCCTCAATCTCACTAACATTAACTTCCCTCTAAAAGGTATAAGTTGCAAATGTCCACCAGCTTATTTGCTATCGTGGACTGCCGTAACGGAAATTTAGAACATGTAAAACACCCATAAGCAATAATTAAGCAATAGCTCCTTTATTGCGGTTTCATAAGCCAAAGAAATTCTTAACAGTAGCAAGTTACTGCGGAGTGTGCCGATATGTATAAAAACAGTTACAGCACGCGGCACGGCGTGTGACCTGCGATCTCCGACAGTACGAGGCACGCGCCGTTGTTCCTGTCACTGCCTAATACACACTCATTCTGGAGCATTTTTATACGGCTCTACTGACGGTATAAACTATCGACACGTGTCACATAAAATCTGAGCAATTACTTCTGCATATTCGTTCGGTGTCGTTGTGAAACACCTTGTATGAGGTCGAGATGAGTAATAGGAAAGATGATGATGGAGCAATTGGTGGAATGATGACGGCGGAAAGCGGCGGGCCCGGAGAAAAGCCTTCCAGAGCCATGTTGTCCACCCCAAATGTCACTTAGCGTTCGCCTGAGATCAAATTCGGGCCACCTAGGTGACAGGAAAGGGGTCTAATCACTCAGGCATAGCGCGGCCAATATTAAATACAATATAATAAAACATAGAAATAAAAAGGAAAGTTAAGAACCTTTAGGCTTTCGTTATCTTAGTACCCATTTTACTTTGTTAACGTTAGCTTTTCTACTGCCGTTCGATGGCGGGGGAGGGGCAAACTTTTAATGTCTGTTTTCATATAACTGAAAAAGATTTCATCATCGTAATACCCATCCAATTTAATGAAAGTGTAAAGCTCCAAATAGTTCTAAAATTTTGAATTGCGTTGATTATTCTAATCCCTCATTGTGCACATTTGTAGCGGAACCATTTTAGAAGCATTATGCTTCATTTCGCAAACATAACATGATTCGCTATTTGCGTCTCTAAATATTTCTTCAGACTGGTCACTTTGGCTGGGTGGAGCCAAAGGTTGATCACCTGAAGGTGGAAAGCTGAAGGAGAAAAAATAATATTGTCATATAAGGAAATGGGGTACCATTTTATAAACATTTTTTTCCGCTGGGTTGGCAACCTTTACTTTGTTCATTGTCTCGGAGCACATATGTTGAAGCCATACCAGTATTAGAGGACGACAATATTGATTTCATATTATATACATTGAACTACTGTATATCACACAGACCTTCAATGAAAGTTCAGCAGGGGAAGCCACCGTTAATTCACTTGATAATCTTTCATCATTAATTTGATTGATTTTTCCACATTGCCAAAAAGTACCAATTTAGATTGTCCACGTAAAATATGTAAGATGCGACCTTTATAGCTTTACTGGACAAGAGATTTATGAAAAATTACACTCTGGAGCAATGCATGCATATTTGTTGCTGTAATTTATGTCCTCCAACATTAAGTCATATCGGACGATGAATGGAAAAGGTGAAATGATGCTCAAATGAGCCCAGGGCCCATAGAGCTTAGAGTTATCTGGCATTCGTCTTTCAGGATAAGGGAAAACCCAGGAAACATCCTTATCCAGGTAACTAACCCTGACCGAGATTCGAACTCGGGATCTCTTGAACCTGAGGCAGACACGCTACCACCACACTACCGAGGCGGGCTACATGCATTTACATCAAAACTTGATGTTCTACTTAGGTTTTTAGCTGTCCCGATTTCGAATCTCGTTCAGGCTGAGTTACCTGGATAAGGCTTTTTTACCGGGGTTTCCCTTATCCTGAAAGACGAATGTCGGGTAACCCTAAGCTCTATGAACCCTGGGCTCATTGAGCATCATTTCATCCCTTCCACTCATAGACCGGTATGACATTTTAGAGGACCTAAATTACCGAAAGAGTGAGTCCCTCCAAGCAATTCTTCGGACAAGATCCCATAATATTGGACTTCACATTAAGATGTCTAATGCACAGTGATACAATGATGCATTTTATAATTCAATATGATCAGACAAGTGTAGATGATAACTAGGTAAGTTTACTATGAGAAATATGCAGACATCTCAACATAATGTTCGATTATTTGCCACAGTACATGAAGAGCCATCCTTCAACATGTATTTTGACAAATTCTTCATAGGCATCAACCTTCTAAATGAAATAGGGAGGATCCGATGCTAAAGGTTACGTAAGAGAGAACCACGTTCCTTAGAATCACTCCAAGCGGGGAAGAAAATTAAAACTGATACTTTATAAGTTTTGGTGAGCGCAGAAAATAAGATATCGGCAGTACACTGGTTTGGCTGCTGAATTGTCATCAATCTTTTGTCACTCAGTTCAACAAATAGCTGATGTGAGATGATATTCGTCCACTGTAAAGAAGAAAGTAACTGCAGCGTATCCATCTGCAGTTGGTGAATGAAAGCATTTAAGGTTATAGCAGCAGAGACAGAGTATTTAATGCTTGTTGTTACTACCGTCCGGAAGTTGAGTGCCTAAGTGACCGGGATATCACATTTAAAATCAAGGAACACGAGCAATCAATGCAGCCACGATCACTGAATGCACTTTGTGTTAGGTTTGTTTACGTGATACCTGTAGCTACAGTTGAGTAAAGATCACACAGGGTCTGAAATTCCGAGGCATCTTCATGTTGCAGGTTCAGACCATTAGGATATATGAATCTTACAGACCACTTGTTCTGTTGCGTCTGTGACGCAACCACTAAACTCTGCGCTCATTTTGAGAGCTCAATGTGAAACACAGGTAAACAGACAAAAGTTCAGAGGCTTTCAATGCCTTTCTGTGAGTGACAGAACTACCACTACCTCTACAGTTCCTAAGTTGTAGCCACGATCAACAAATCCAACCGCAGGTCACAAAACCACTTGGGTAGAGAAGAATTGGGTTACCCACCAAATGATATAATCTGCATCACCCTTCGCCAAGATGCGTTTTCGTTTAAAGATCCATAAATTAAAACATATTTATCCTAGCTCTTCATATTCTTGTTGCAGCTAAGTAGGCACTGGTTCGAAAATTTTCCATCGCTTATGTAGAATGCTTAGCCTGGAAATCGAGAGTTATCCTCCAACACATTTGCGTTCAGTGTGTAAATAATATTTTAGTTAAAAATGTTAATGAGGCCATTCCCGTAGAACACAATCAAATGGAGAGACGATAAAGAAAATATTTCATTTCTGTTTGCGATCATGCAAGTCCTCTGGATGCTGCTGACAAATCTAAAATTTTGCCAAGTTGATAGGAGAAGAGTCAAAGAAAGAGAAAACTTCGGAAGTAAGCTGACGTGAGTTGCTTGCGATTATCTCAGCGTCCCAATTTCTGGTAAAGAAACGTAATCTCTCGTTCTCTAGAACTCGTAACAGAGAAGATAAAGGGGGAAGGGAGACTGATTATATGCATACAGAGAGGATTACAGACTCCCGTCATGGAGGAGCTAGCTGCATCTAGGCAAATGAACACCATCCTTCTCGCTCTCTTACTCTCTCTCCCTCAGCACCACATACAACCAAGACATGAACACCACCCGTAGTCACGCCCCCTGGTCCTCATCCTCCGTCGTTCTACCACAGCCGCCGGAGCAGCTCCGCTCGCTAACTTCAATTTTCCGGTGGCAGAGGACGCTCCTCATTTTCCAACAAATAATCGAATTATGTAGTAGAGAGAGAGAGAGGGGGAGAGAGAGGGTGGGAGAGCGGGAGGGGGCAAGGGGGGAATGAGCATGAGATGAAGGTCGGGGCAGGAGTAAAGAGACGGTTAGTGCTTCCATAACTCCTGTTTCTTTTCACCGCTTGTTTCTAACGAGATCCTCATTCCTTTCCTGTATCTCAAACTCCTTTCTTACTTTCTCTGACACAGTGCTCGGAACTTAGGAGGACCCTCTGATTTCCACTATGAACCTGTATCTTCCGAAAGGATTTTCGGCTCCTCAGCTAACGTCACTATTAAAATGGACTCTATGAGAAGGACGGACATCAATTGCGACATAAAATGTGCACATGAGGTCAGGACTATTCTTGAGGACATATGACGTTAGCAAAGGAGTCCTTTAAGCTTAGTGGGAGTCGCTTACCATAACAGACTGTACTCTGCTCTTCAACCACAATATAGATCACACAAAAACTAAAAATTAAAATAGGAAATAGAGAGCTCTTACACAGAAGACATAAATAAATTCAATCACACTCTAACATAACACTCATGCTCATGATTCTTATTCTTCCTGAATATTTTTTTTTTTTTTTTTTTTTTTTTTTTTTTTTTTTGAGAAGCTGCGTCTTATTCCTAAATGGTTGCGTTTTCGTTTAATAACGCAAAACAATTTCGCGCAAAAGGTCTATGCGTGATTCGTATAATACCAGAATATCAGAACCACTTTAATAATTTTGATCACTATAAACATAATTAATTCTAAACGTATTATTCTTGTCATAATTGTCAGTCCACCGAGTATTTAACCATAATTAAATCACAGTTAATTACATGTATAGCAATTTGTAAAGTTAGGGCGAATAATTCGCAAGGGTAATAATAATAATAATAATAATAATAATAATAATAATAATAATAATAATAATAATAATAATAATAATAATAATAATAATAATAATAATAATAATAATAATAATAATAATAATAATAATAATAATAATAATAATAATAATAATAATAATAATAATAATAATAATAATAATAATAATAATAATAATAATAATAATAATAATAATAATAATAATAATAATAATAATAATAATAATAATAATAATAATAATAATAATAATAATAATAATAATAATAATAATAATAATAATAATAATAATAATAATAATAATAATAATAATAATAATAATAATAATAATAATAATAATAATAATAATAATAATAATAATAATAATAATAATAATAATAATAATAATAATAATAATAATAATAATAATAATAATAATAATAATAATAATAATAATAATAATAATAATAATAATAATAATAATAATAATAATAATAATAATAATAATAATAATAATAATAATAATAATAATAATAATAATAATAATAATAATAATAATAATAATAATAATAATAATAATAATAATAATAATAATAATAATAATAATAATAATAATAATAATAATAATAATAATAATAATAATAATAATAATAATAATAATAATAATAATAATAATAATAATAATAATAATAATAATAATAATAATAATAATAATAATAATAATAATAATAATAATAATAATAATAATAATAATAATAATAATAATAATAATAATAATAATAATAATAATAATAATAATAATAATAATAATAATAATAATAATAATAATAATAATAATAATAATAATAATAATAATAATAATAATAATAATAATAATAATAATAATAATAATAATAATAATAATAATAATAATAATAATAATAATAATAATAATAATAATAATAATAATAATAATAATAATAATAATAATAATAATAATTTTCGGAACACAAATCACACAGAATGGGTATATTTTGTAACGTGAAGAGACATAATGTATATAATGATATTATTATGCTTTGAAATCATATAAGAGATCGTGAATTTACATTATAGCTAAATGTCGCTGACACGTTTGAATATTGCTCACTGGAAAACATGGGAAGTGTACTGTAACTTTTTTTTAATAAAATCTTTTCAAAATATATGGACTTAGCTGACCGATTAAGTAACCAATTGGAGTAATACAGTCCTGCTTTTAGTGGCTAAACATCCCATTTCGAAATTTTTAATATTATAACTTGACGCTGTGTAGTATTTTTCAGTGCAATTATAAGAATGTAGAAATAAATTAAAATTAAATAGGAAACCTTCGACGTATTCTAGTTCTTTTCATCAACATTTTATATAAAACAACAATTGATAATTTTTCGAATAAAACATGGCCATAAAGGTTTATAAGTGTTGAACCGTGCACTAGAATACCAAAACAAAGTGTCATGCTGATTGAAATTGAAGGAAATGAAGTTCTGTCCCATGCTTTAATGTTCAGATTTGCAGTGATTAGCACCGATTCCGTATTTCAGAATTCGTGGTGTTGGATCCGTGGACATCCCCAGTTTTAAGCTCTTAGAAAAAGTATAATTTAGAGTAGTAACACATAAGACGATATTCTTTTTTCTTCTGTTTTTTTTTTTTTTTTTTTTTTCAAAGTCCACACAAAATATAACTTGATGATTTCCCATCAAGGGAGGATTACCTCTTCCTTCAGAGGATTATTCTTTAAGCCCGCTCCTTACCACATCTTTTCTGGCTTATACATTTTTAATGGTAATTACTTTCCTCTTAAACTGAGATTGATCTTCTAGCATCAGCGCAACCACATACATCCGTCTTTTTTAAATCATATGAATTGCTCTTCTACACCCACAGTTAAGATGCTGAAAGTCGAGTTTCCAAGATACCCCCACCTCAATTATTTTAAATTCTTGCGCAACTCACCTGAAATTATCTCCTCTACGATTTTCAGTTTGCTTTATTCAATATATCGTCCTCGTTGGTCTGCGTGAAATGTGAAAAATTTGGCTCCCGATGTCGCCACGAGTGGAATGGTTCAGGTGGTTTCGTCTGTGGCCCGCATTCGAAGGCCAGGGTTAGATTCCCGTGGCCGACCTACCTGACCCATGGGCTTTTTCGGAGGTCTTCCCCGGTCACCACACGAATGCTGGTTAGGTTAATCACATCCCCCGAAGTTCCTATTTTTTTCGAAATATCCTGTTCCCTTTATTTCACCTCCATTAACATTTCACTACATCTCTAATCTGGTGGTTTCTTTCAGGTGTCAACGGGAGTCTCAGCGGTGCATGGTTGGATGATGTGCTTTGAGTGAACCCTTTCTACTCCGGGGAAACAGACTCCTGTCTCCGAGGCTGCCTAGTGGGCCGATTAAGGAACGCGGCTGGCGGGATGCCGGTTGTGCAAGCCTGACAGGAGTTTTCCTTGCTCTAGGACCGGGCTGCTTCCGAAACGGCCTCGTGTCTGTTTTGGTAGCCACGGTAATTGTGTGACTAAGAGAGAGCGGGGTGTTTCTTTGTTATAGATATGTGGTTATTATTCTGCAAGTTGCTGTATTAAATGCGTTTACACGCCTAAAGTGATCAAAAAGAGTCATTAATCTTTTGTGTGACTCTTGGTTTTAATCACTGCTTCGATTGCTTTTAATATTGGACTTACATTTTCTGAAGCCATACTGTTGACAGGAAAATCCTAACTAGTGTACCTAGTATACCTAACTTTATCTCTTTATCCCTTTATACTACTTACTTATTTTATTCAATAGTCATAACGGCCTATAGGCTGGTAGCTCTCGCTGCACATTGCCTCCTTATAACACTAAAACGACCTTCGTCACCTTCCCCGCATCTGGAAATGAATTTAGAACACTTAGTATATATTTTGCTTCTATTTCTAAGCTTACATAACAGCTTCTGTGGGGAATACCATCCAGCATCGATGCTTTGCCCGATTTCATATCATGTATTTTGTAATTCTACCATAGCAAAGGACTTGTCCTCAACACTATATAGTGACTCCTCGTTTAACCTCCTTGCTTGGCAACAAATACCCCGGCACTGCTCTTTTACTTTTGCAACAACATTGACTTCCAATTTGTCAAATTTCCTGTAACTAATATGGAAATCAACACCCAGATAACTTAGACGGGTTCTTCAGAAGTTGCTGCTAATGCTGTTCTTGGTTTCTATAGTGAGCCTAGCTAATGCTTTTCTACATTCTCTATATTCTACTCCATTCGCATCCTGTACTCCAGAGTGTGTTCTTTTGAGTCTTGTAGCTTAGGTGTAATCCGAATGCTCTTCTTTGTCTGGTCATCAATCTGACTGTTCTACCACTGTAGAACTTGAGTTCTTCGCTTCCTAACGTTGCTTACTTTGCTCGGCATTGTAACTTCTTGTTATATCTTCATAATTTAATCCTGGTTACCTTCACCCCTATTGATATCTGTATTCTTTAACTTCTATTTCATAATGAGCTTAAGCTGTTCCCAGTTGCAATCTATCTTAACAATGTCTATATTCCTATCACTCCGTGTTATCGCTCCCTTTATTTAGAAGTAAATATGGATAAGGACACTAAATGGTTCCTCTTCAAGCACATCTTAATGAAATATTTTTGAGCAGTTTTCTGAGTTGAACATGTAATATTCATATATGATTCGTAGGATCTTCTCATAATGGTTGCTTTATCTCCCTTGTTTATACACCACCAAGTCCAAGGTTACCATTCATCCAAACCAATAATCACCGCTGCCGTCAACGATAGAAGATTTTGCTTAGGGTGAATTAATATTTAAGCCTCCTTCCTAATGACCTGCAACCTTGAATTACTGAATTATCGATATCCTAAATCTTTCAAACACTATATTTGGTACACTTTAGTAGCCATAGGTCCTTAGCTGTTTAAAATGTATACATACTTCTAACCTTAAAGTTGTTACTTCTAGTCGTTTACTGAAGAAAAGAGCTGCCACACCACATTTCTATGCACCAGCTTCCACTTCCTTAATATTTCTTTAAATCTTGTCCTTCAGGGCCTTTGCCTTACCCGCTCTCTTTATCACGAGAACTAAATCCCTCTTCCTGTCTTCCTGTTATTCTTAATTGTCATGGAGCTTTCTTATATCGACGCCTTGCTTCACACTTTTCAATAGTTCCACGTAAGTTTTAACTCTTGCTTTAATCACTTCTTCGCCTTCTTCTTTCACGGTTCCCCTAAACTGCCTTCGCGTCTGTTTCCTGATGACTTGTGCTTCAAACGCCTCGTCTGGATCAAAATGTTTTACCACAATTTCATTTCCTTGAAATATCCACCATTTCTTGAGGATTCTCTGTCCAAAATTCTGATGTAACTGTTCCAATATTTTAGTTACCTAAACTTCCACTTTTGTTGTCACTGAAGCAGAAAAGAGTGGGAAATTTTCATGTCATTTATTCCTTTTTGATCTACCATGTACGGTGTCAAGTACTCGTAATGCAAAATTTCTATATCCTTGCTCCCATAACTGGATACTTTAGTCATCCTTTGCAAGTATTCTACTCCGTTTCTTTAAATATTTTAGTGCCATTTCCACCAAATTATGGTAATTTTTTTCAGCCTTCTAAAAATGCACTTTATCTCCTGGGTTTGTTATAACTATATTTTCAAGAGAAAAAAGTTGTCCAAAAATTGGGCAAAATCATCAAAATATTTAGTACGCGACATAATGTCATTTTTTCAGGAATTCAGTCTTAGGACTGCAAATGAGAAACCACACTTTTATGCTTCATATTTTAATCCATCATCAGTAGCGGAAAAGGCTCTCGAAATGTTAGTGTTCATGCCGTCCTCTATATATGAAACAAAGTATAACTGCCAGAAAAATTTCAATTCATTAGAGAACAGTGGCAATTTCAATTAAGTGACAGTGATGCGGAAGTGTATCCTTACGAAATTTAACTGGGCCCATTAGAATAGCATTAAAAGAATTTTAAAAAATTTATGAATGTGACATAAAATGGGGTTATTAGAGTCAGCTGGATTCATAAACCCATAGACATACCAGGTGACCCGATTGCCACGTCTTTCACAAATCAGATATCCTTTCGTGCTGTAAAACATTTACAGAAGGCAACGGGGCAATTTCAGCTAAACGCATGGCAGTGGTCGTGTCCTCTTGAAGGTCCTCTCTTACCTTCGGCCGTCGATGTGACGATCTATAGTCTCGAACCTTCCTCTGCATAGGTCGGTGTTGTGACTGGAGAGGTGCTATTATCTCAAGTTCCGCCTTGACGAGTAGTCTGTATCATCTGCTAATGGTTTATACAGTTGGGCTGTGGCCGATTGAAATGGGGTTTTTCTGGGCGCTCTTCTTGAATGAAACCCATAGAGGCCTTTTGGTATCGGCTTTTCTAGCTACTAGGATATCTGTAAGTTCTCAAGTATTTATCATTCACTCGCTTAATACAAATATATTTTCCTCTAATTTTTAAATTATTGACAGTTAACTGGTGAATTCCAGTATGCCACTGCTGCATCTCGCGCTGCATGACAGAGACCGCATGACACATGCGGTGTACATGACGTAGCGCCGATTGGTGCCGCTATATAATAGCAGTTCACCCTGACAAAGAATTCCCACATTGCTTCAAAAACTTCTCAACACCCAATTTCCACCACATTGGAAAGCCACTGGATTTTCTGAACTCAAATAAGTATTTCTTTCTGCCCATTGGTTATTTCCATTTCTAGCCTTACTTTATTGGTTGTTTCTTTGAACATTTAAATTCCAAGCTCAGCCAACAATTGGTAGAAGAAGCTTCTATCTCGGATAAATGGTAAACTCTCTTTTGTCTCATTCTCTCTCTCTCACCACACATACGCACACACACACACACACACACACACACACACATACAGACACTACACAAACGAAGGCCACTAACCTTTATTCTCCCATGCCAATGTTAGCAAAAGGTTTGCGGAACTGTTCTTTTAATCCTAAATCGAAAACTTGTAGACCTTTCTGCGTAATTATGCCTATGCTTACTGAAATAATCCTGCGGGCCTTGTTCATAGACTTGGTCCGGGCCAACATGCTACTTCCGGTAGACTAACAGTGGACCATCGATTTTCTTATTCATAAACCGGGATTAGCGATAGTCCGGGCGCCAAACACATTGGTCTGGCTCAAATTTTGGTCCGTTTCCGAGGGGTAGATTAAAGGCGGATTATCTTTGCAAAATGGACGACGATGAATTGATGAATGTAGCTTTGGTGAGCAGAATTCGTAAAATAAGATGACGGAGAAAAACTCATCTAACAAGAATAGAAATAATTGTGAAGTACGACGACCTCAAGCGCCAGAAAGCTCATAGAAATGATTAATCCTAACCTATACGACAGAAACGATAACCGAGGCCTGAGTATCTCAATTTACACTCAAATCCTAACAGCACTTCGGTATTATCGAAGAGGAGGATATCAAGGTAACACTGCTGACCTGCACGATATTGGTCGGACATCCATGAGCCGCATTATCAGCAATCTCATTATAAATTTCCCTCCATGCCTCCTCCTTTCTCACATTTGTATTCGTCGACACGAATGTGTTTTATATAATGTTCATTATTTCTTGGACTAGAAAAAACAAGAACTTCTTTACCTCTGAGCACATGATACCACGCTTCTTCATATTACCCAAATTCACAGCACACCCAGCACACCAAACTTTGTTACCAAACCTCAAACAGCAGCAGCAGCAGCAGCAGCAGCAGCAGCAGCAGCAAGCGTAAGAATGATTAAGAAGCTGTTGTGAAACTACCACAGAAATTTATAATTTTTTAGTTACACTGTGTTTTATTTGGCACTCTATGGGACTCGCGCATGTGCAGAAGAACCTTTCTACGTCGTGTAACATTTGCTCCGTGCTGGTCCACGGCTTTACTTGGTCCAAGTCTATGAATGCCAAAAGGTTAGACCGCCTTTGGTCTGGACCAAGTTAGTCGGAAGATAGTCTAGACCAAGGTGGTAACAATGATTACGGCCCTTAAAGTTCATATATTTATACAAATTTTCCAGGGCTTTCCATTGATATACGTTCAGGTTCACTCGAATCAAAATTATAGACATTTGTTAATTTGGATTATAACTAATGGTCAACAAATCCTGAATAAATAATACATAATAGTTCCTTTTTGTACAAGAATGGGCGGAAATAACGCTACACAGTGGAGTGGACGAAATTGGTTGTGCTCCAAGCGACTAGAGGCAGTACTCAGGTTAGAACTAGCATGCGTACCCAGTGATAATTAACAAGAACACTGTAAACCAAGAACAGTTACATAATCCTAGTGTTGCTTGTTCATTTACACACCACGAGTACGCAGATACTGTTCTGCTATACTTCAACTGAAATCTAAAATCCAAATTCTATTTGAAATGCAATTCTCCTCTTACTTACTCTAAGTATGTTGTAGAGAAGCGAAAATAATATGGGTGGACACGAATAAGATCAATAATATTTTGTCAATCAATTGCCAGTCCAAAAAATGAGTCTATTCACTCCAAACTAAAGACTCTCTAGAATATGTGGAAACAACTCCAATACCTTTGTGGTTTTTACACTGTTCTTGCCTGTCAGTACGGAGTACACATGCCAGTTCAAGCCTGGAAACTGCCTCTCGCTGCTCGAAGAGGAATCAAAGGCATTCACTAGTTTAACTGTAACTGCCCCAATAAGTTCTGCAAATGTTTTAACGGCTTAAAGGAAAATCGGAGCAGTTAGACCACTTTCTCAAATTATGGTAAGGACGTAGTACAGAAACTGATAATATCTATGGGTGGACACGGACAAGTAGTATGAAACTTTCTCAATAAATTTGTATTCTCAAAATTGAGTTTTTTGCTTTGAAAACATATACTCTGTATCGTACTTGAAAAGCATTCTAAGACATTTTTGGTTTTTTACGCTGTTCTTGTCAATTATCACGGAGTACAGATGTTTGAACAAGCCTGAGAAGCGCTTATCTTTGTCGGAGCTGAACAGAATTCGATCATGACCCTGCCGTATGCTTAAGAGGAAATAGCATTCTGTAATTGTTTTAACACGCGAAGATATATCTGCTTACATGAGAGACTTGTTTGTTGGACCACCTGGCATATGCACATACATAAAACCATATCTGGTGAGGGTGGTTTCGGAAAAGATGCTTTGTTTTCGATTAGCTCTGGTGAAGCAGGCAAATTATCCGAAAAAGTACTTGGAACCTATGTTCTCATACCTCCGGTTGTGGTTGGATCAGAGATAAATGAATCCCCTAATTACTCTGTAACTTTCCATTGTTTCTTTTCCTACAGAGAACAATAGTCTTTCTAATCCCGAACACCCAACTTCACATTCGACTACTGCTACACTGAAATTTAATTAGTAATATATCCCTAGGCAATTTAGGTTAATGCTATTATATTGTTCCTTATTCCTCAACCAACCGTGTACCAAATTTTACATAGGTTATCAGCCACTAATATTAAATGTTGAGGGTTTAGTTTTTGTCAAATGAATGGCGTATGCAGGACTGTGTAGCTCCAAGATAAAACACAGAATGTGAATATGAACAATCCTAGAAGCTGGGCTTCTACAAAAAGTACATCGACATCTTCACATCAAGCTCCCAATTCCTGTAGTTTTGCTTCTGGTTGTATATCCCCCCCCCCTTTTAGGCTCGTGTGAATATTTAACTTTCTTCTATTTGCTTCCATATTTTAGAAAGTTAGATACGTGTTACATACGCTATTATTATAGTACCGCTGTGCTAGGCTGCCGAAGTTGGCGCGTGGGTGCTCGGTTATATTAGCTTAGCTGCTGATAATGACTTTCTTGCAGAGCAATGGCCATTGTGTGCTCCTCGTTGTTTCCAAAGGTTCGTTTTGGTAGTTTCGAAGGGTTCCGCTCTACAACGTTTAGTTTGCATGTAGGAGATATATGTATATATTACCCTCAAGAAGACCTTCAAGAGGACGCGACCGCGGCCATGCGTATAGCTGACATTGTCCCGTTGAGTTATGTAAATATCTTATAGCACGGAAGGATAACATGATAAACGTGAATCATGTGAAAATTTGATTTCTCATTTGCAGTCATAGGAATTAATTCCTGAAGAAATAGACATGATGTCACGTTTTAAATGTTTTGATGATTTAGCCCAATGTCGGGCAATTTTTTCTTCATATAATAGCTGTGGTGAACCCCAGAGATAAAGTTCAAGACGGTATTTTGAGAAGACTGAAAGAAATTTACCACAAATTGATTGAAATATCTACTAAGCCTTTCTCAAATCACTACTTGCTCAATACCATAGTCCCAAAACGGTAATGGACCAGTGTAGCTGCCATGTAAAAATAAAAAGGTATATTTGTTAGGACATTAATAATAATCAATAATAACAAAAACAGTGCAACAATCTTTCGCACGAGGGCCATTTAGCCCAAGGCCTACCAGAAGACTGCTCACGATCGTAAGGTAGAGCAGAATGATAATCTGATTGATGCAGGGGTAAAATGTGGCCAGCACCACACTTTCCCCAGGCACGATGATGTTTTTGTATAGTTGCACATCTTAGCTATTCAAATGCAATATGAAGTGATTGGGTATTGGTCCCATATATGGCCGGAAAAATCTGCACTCCAAAGTTTAGCTCCAACCTAGATGCCTTCCGTCTAGTCGACTACCGAAGTTCCTAAGCTAAAGTAAATAAAATATATCTAAAATTTACTGCACTTCAGTGGTCTTCAATCCATAACAATGTGTAAGCAATTTGTTGCTTTTTCCACTTAGTGAAAACCTTATTGTAACCGTAGTATCAGGCAGCGATTAGGAGACGGCGAATTAATCGTAATCAGAAAATTAAAAAGGAAGATGAATTAATAAAATGCTTAGCTAAACTAATATAAAAATCTTGTTATAATAATATGAAATTAGAATGGATAGAGTAATGATTTTAAATAGCGGTTGACTGAAAGAATAAGAAGGGAAGAATATAAGTTAATATAACACACACACACACACACACACACACACACACACACACACATATATATATATACTAGCATCCAGTCAAGGAGGAGAAAATATTCTTCTAAAAATCTGTACTCGTGGGAGAGACAGGAAGGAAGGACCGTTACCTTCTTTGTGCTGGTAAAAGTTCAATGTCATCTGAGAACTATAGAATACTTTCATCCAGGAATGTTTTGGGACAAAGGACTTTCAAAATGCAGCTGAGCATTAACGCTAAAGGGATTTACTTCGCTAATTTGATAACGATGTATACCGTTACAAACAACTCAGGGTATGCGTTCCCCAACTCAGGGTGGGCTGAACGTCAATGAGTTAGATGAGTTTTGCAAACCAATGTGAAAATTCGAAATAAATGAGAAACCAATAATAACGTAACATTTGAGAAGGGTGAGCTAGTTTGGTCATGTGATAAAGTTAGAAAGGGGATCAGAATAAGGTTCGAACTGAATCGTGAAGTAAGAAAAATTTACTTCAAAGGTGATACTACGACAGGAAGGACGTGTTCATGCGCATTAAGAAGAGAAGCGAAGATTTATAAGTCTGAAATGTAGGGAACTTAAGACTTGCGCAACCAGCGTAGAAGCAGCATTAGAAGTTTATTAGCGCAAAGTAATTTCCGTATAAAGAAGAAATAGAAACCGCGCGGAAGTAAATTTAAACAAGTAATCCAGGGTTTCAAGTACAATTAAATTTATGTTAGGAATTTTACTAACAGGTGGTCACCGATCCAAATCGATAAGCAAACTTAGTATGAATTAAACCAAATTCTGCAACAAAAAAGTGTTATTAATACGACTGAGTAGCCAACAACCACCAAAATCCATTTCCTACAACCATTCAACTGAGGATAGGAGAGCTCATAGTTCCAATTAGAACCCAATCATTTTAACACTGGTATGCGGGTTTGCCGCACTATTCAAATGCAATATGAAACGAGTGGGTATTGGTCCCATATATGGACGGAGAAATCTGCACTCTAAAGTTTAGCTCTAACCTAGATGCCTTCCGTCTAGTCGCCTACCGAAGTTCCCAGGGCAAAGTAAATAAAATATTCCTAAAATTTACTGCAGTTAAGTGGTCTTCAATCCATAATAATTTGTAAGCAATATGTTGCTTCTTCCACTTAGTGAAAACCTTATGTACTTAAATCATTGTAATGTAAATTAAATGTAGATCGGAAAACAAACAAATGCAAAGCAAATTTTCCACCAAGAAAGATTCATAAACTTAAATTAAGAAGCTAGGGGAAGGGATTCATGATATACTTAACTGTACACTCGTGCAATTTAATATTGTGAATGATTATTCGCCAACATACCGCCAAGGACACATCGAAATATTTATAAACCTAACTCTCATTAGGCTATATTTGCTTTTCTGTTGTTATTTGTGTTAATATATGAGAGGCATTCAAATGAAAGTTGATCAATGTGTCTAACGTTGCACTGCACGTAAGGTGGCACCACGTAACTGCGTGTATGGGGGTACCATCTATTGATAGAGCGACTGCAGCGTGACCAACGTTTGAACTTACATAGTGACAGTGTGGTTTCACACCAAAGAGAAGGTGGTCATACAAGTTGACATCCACTACTGAACATGAAGGCGAGTAAACAGGAACAACGAGGAGCGATTCGATTTTCAGCGCAACTGACCGCCGAACAGCGCAATACTTGAATGGCACTGTATTTGAATAATTGAAACATTTTCAAGAGCAGGAATACGGTTCTCTGGCACATATTGTCACTGTTGACTAAACATGGTGTCACCACTTTAAGCCGGCAAGTAAGCGAACTATCAATCTGAATTAAACCGGAAAGCATGTCTACGGAACATCAATGAAAATATCACTAAACACATATAAAGACATAACATAGCTTTAGACTCGTTAGACTCACTATGTGAATTTTAATATCGATATTCCCAAGGACAGTATTTTTAATTGTTTAACTTAACTGTTTAACTTGTTTAGCTGTCTCGTCTTTAACTGTAATGGTCCTATCGGGGCCCTTTACTTTTGGAATAGGATAAAAGAAATCATATGTCCGTGGTGCTATTTTATATGCGATTCATTTGTTTCTTTTTCGGAGGCTACATTAGATGATACAGATATTCCCACTCTCATTCCTATTTCTTGACCCTGGGGACAATAGGTAATTACGTTGGCTAGAGAAAAGTTTGCACACACAACCGGGAATCGAAGTTGGAACCCCTCGCACAGTAGACACACTCTCTAACAACTGAGCTACGGGACCATCCAAGGATTATTCTGTTCATGTTAAAAGCAAAATAGGAGTTGAACACAATAACCCCGTTTCAGCAGTCAACTCCTTTAAAAAATTATGTACTTTACTGAAAATATGTAACAATTTTACATAAATTAAAATCTCTTCCAAATAAAGTTGCAAAAAATTCTAACGTTTCCATATGCACTCCGTTAATGGTTATAAAACACAACAAGTTTCCGGAATATGCTCCAATTAATTGCTTAGCCTAAACAGCTAATATTATACCGATGTGGAGCAGCCAATACAACTACAGCAGCCAATACAGTACTTCAAGCCAGGAGCCCAGGCTGTAAATGTTGAGCGGATATTTATGAATGAATTATAGCATTTTTGGAAAATGACATGGCAGTCTTCTCTTTAAATTGTGTAATGCACCTGCCCCATGAAATGTGACTCGCCAATACGCACTAGAATTTGGAACAGTTATCTATGAAAACTTCTGAGGTTATAAAAAGAAGTCGAAAAATCCAAACAGAGCCGTTTCGACGTGTTTTATAACCGTCTTTCAGCGACATTACCGTCTTTCCATTCTTTGACCAGATACACTTTTGTTGCAGAGCAGCTGAGTTTTACACTTCCGCCTCTCTCAACACGGAGGTGACCATGTGACGTGTCGCAATGGGCTGCAGCGAAATGTGGAGTTAACCTTAATGCGATATGCAAAAATATTCGGTCACATAAGAATTTACTGCATAATTAAAAGGTTATTTCAAATTATGAAGTGTTACTAAATGAAGTTTAAATACAAAGCATGAACAGAATAGTTAATAAATCCGACCACATGCGATTTTTGCAACAAAGAGGACAATTATTAAGTACCTTTGATCTCAAAGCAAGATACATATGTGCCACTTCAATGCTGGGTCACTGTTAGTTATGCCTGCGTAGACATTTATAAAAAGGGGAGGCTATAATTCCTATTACCATTTGCAACAAGCCTATATTCCAGTGATGTCGTGGTTTACCGTAAAGTCAAATGGGACGCAGTGGAACAACAGATGATTTGAAGAGTGGTAGTTTGTGATCTATCATATCCTAAAGGTCTTACACAGAGAAACTATTGTCAAGGAGAATATACAATGAAGCACCGTTGGAGAACACATACAACTATACAGAAAAGAATACACAGTCGAATCTTTGCCAAAAATGGGAAACTGGGTGAGAGAGAGAAGAGACTGCTTAAGGGAAAGGTAATCAATCCTAAAATGAGTACCCCAAAGCTGACGTCAGCATTACATGTGACTACTCGTAAAGAAGTGCAGCCCCTAACCAGTTAGAGGTGCTTATATCGAGGAAGGCTACAATGGCGAGAAAAGGGCTCCATGTCAACAATACTAACATAGCAAAGAGGTTGATTTGCTAAATGATTGAGCACAAAAGACCAAGAATGGTGGAGTGATGTAATTTTTGTTAATGAAAGGCTTTTCATTATATATGATACTGAAGGGAGGGTTCGAGTTTAGCGCAAGCCCAATACAGAGCTCAGTATAAGGAATGAACACTCTACAGTGAAATATATAGGTAGCAATGTTATGATATATAGGTGCACATCAGCAGATGGAGTGGGAAATTTGGTATTTATTGAGAACAACTTGGATAATCACTAGTATCTCAACATTCCTATAGAAAAACCCTTAGCAATGAACGGAGAATTTAGGACTAAGGAATATGTTCAAGTTTTATTAGTATAATTAACTAAATCACCAGGCGTATATTGTCAGGATATCATCGTTATATGACTGCCCAAAAGTAATGCATCCACTCCCACGGCGTGCGGATCCTAACCCAACAAAAGATTTACAGAGTGTGGTATATAAAATTATCAGATATTCTCCCACCTCACCTAAGATCAACTGATGAAAAGACTGCTCAAGGAATGGGTAAAAGTTGAGCCTGCCTATAGGAAAAAATAATTTCTGGCATGAAATCACGTCTGCTAGAGGACAGGCATAAAGCATGCCCTACAAATTACTACTTTAGGCCGCATTGTGGCTCAGTGGTTAGACCGCTTGGCTCTCACCAAGGCGGCCTGGGTTCGATCTCACGCGATCGCAAAGTGAGATTTGTAGTGAACAACATGGCGCTGGGACGGGTTTTCTCCGGGACCTCCGATTTTCCCCGCCATCTCATTCCATCGGTGTTCCATCTTCATCTCATGTATCATCAGTGTCACCGCCTGAGGTGCCGTATGTAATAAAAGTGGGCGTTAAACACTACACATTTCACATTTTACAACTTACTGAATTTAACCATGTGAGGGCATATATACATATATGTTTTGGTTGACCGAATATTTAAGTAACTGTTTAAATTACAGAAAGTGTACTGAAATATAATTTGTCAACAGATGTTTCACTTTAGAAGAGCGAATGTTCTTGCTGTTGCAAAAGGCGTGCATTAATCTGTAGTTACTTTTACTTTAACGTTTACAGCAGTTTTTAAGGGGAAAAAACGTGCGAGTTTGAATTTCAGGACATTTGACAGAATATTTTTGTAGATACCTGTAGTTGGTTTTCGTCTAAACTTCTGGTTGCACTGCTTGATTTCTCATTCTCACCTAAAGTGAAATATTAAGATTTCGGTTGTTGAAAGGGGTGAGGCGCAAAAACAAACGACTCCGAGGTTAAAATAAATTTATATTTACTTTCTTTCTGCTTAGCTATAATGAGTAGCTGAAGTGCTGAATTGGACCCAAACATACGAAAACGGGATATCACAATAAATATTCGTTTTGAAGTACCTTGAAGCCAAAAATGATATGTTTATTAAGATGTCCGTGGAAAGGTGTGTGATGTGTGAGTTTGTGTTTGTGTGTGTGTGTGTGTGTGTGTGTGTGTGTGTGTGTGTGTGTGTGTGTGTGTGTGTGTGTGTGTGTCTTTGGGCGTGTGTGTGTTGATGCGAGATTGAATGCCTCTCCATCGATATTATGAATATCTAGAAAATTTCAACATCCGCTTTGTTCGAGAACTATAATTCTCAGTGTGTGTGTGTGTGTGTGTGTGTGTGTGTGTGTGTGTGTGTGTGTGTGTGGGGGGGGGGTATTGTAAGAAACAACTCAAAGTTGAAGTGCTTAATTCAAGTTTTATTAATTTAAAACTTGATCTGAAATATTATAAATACGCCGATCATCTCAATAATATCACCAGACTTGTTATAAAGCAAATATATTATGCATTGTAGATTTTTAAAAGAGTTTCAGATATAAAACGCTACATTAGCCTATCCTCGTAGACAGCCAGATCCAGAGTGCTCAAGTGACGCCAAGCCACAACGGATCAGCACTTTCGTTCAAACTCTATCCGTGTTTTAATCTGCCGTTACAGTTTTATTGCCTATTCAAAATATCATTTATACGAATGACGTCAAATAAAATCTCTGATTACTAGATCCAATTAATTTCAGTATCAATGTGATTTTGCTCAAGTTCTTTTCGGGAAGTAAGCCAGGTGAAAACACGATTAAAAATCGTTTCGGGAGTGTGTCTCTCCCATCATCAGGATATTTATGTTTATTAAATGTTATAACCACAAATGAATCACTGGATATAAGGAAAATATAAACAATTCTCTGAATTCTTACCAAATACAACATTACGGCCATCCACAAGCCACCTCCGAAGATTAAACATCTGTTGAGACCGGTGAAAGAAAAACTGGACTTCCAAGTTCCGGGAGTGTACCGCATTACCTGTAAATGTGGGACACCGTATATAGGACAAACCGGAAGGACCAGCGCTACTAGAATAATCGAACATGAACGGAGCATTCGTTTAATGCAACCTGAGAAGTCTGGACTGGTAAAGTATTGTTAGATAACGACCATAGAGCCAACTTTCGGGAGACGACCTTCTTGGCAAAATGCACCAGTTACTGGGAGCGCAGAATTAAGGAGGTTTTGGCCAGTTCTTCCGAGAGGAGCACGCTTCATCGTGATGCTGTATTTCAGTTCAGCTCCTCTTGGAACCCGGCCTTAAAAATGGAAATCCGTCGACTTAAGAAGCATAGATTAATGCCGCTTGATAATGAAGTTAAGTAGTTACGTATCTTTGATCCAATTAATTTTCTATACTCACGTCATCTACTGACTTGGCATTTAATTTAATGAAGAAAGTCTTTTGATCAGCAAAGGGAATTTTGATAGTGCTTTTTCTTTTTTTATATTTGTGTTATATTCAGTGATTCATTTGTGGTTATAACATTTAATAAATATTATGATGATGTGAGAGACACACACTCCCGAAACGTCGATTTCTAATCGTCTTTTCACCTGGTCTGCTACCCGAGAACAACATGAGTATATACGTCGCCAGGAAAGCTTCAGGTCTAATTTTTTTTTCAATGTGATATGTTTTAACAGAAAAACTCAGAAACGAAAAGGTGTATTAAATGCACTGTATATAGTACAGTATTTTCTAAAGATGTAGCACAAAAATTTTCCAAAAAATACCTATACACCTTACAGCCCATGACACGGAATTAATTCTTTTTTGTAATATTTTTCTTCAAAGGTGACTCCTGATTATGAATAAATTTCCATATATTAAATATATTTATATCATAAATCAAAAGTATACAATGAATTTTCTAGCAATATAATGTTAAGGGCACTAGGAGGTTATTTTTACCCAGACAAGGCTAATTTTTACCAATATTAAAATTTGAATATATAGAAAACTAAACATTATCAGAAATTGAAATTCGGTATGATTACTGTATAAGGATGTGTGTATTTAACTACTGTATAATATTTAAGTTAAGTTCACATAGTTCCATGCAAAAGGGGCATAAATCACACGGTGTGTCCTGAATTTAAAGCTACATGCACCAAGTTTTATCCTAAATAACCTAAGATAGTTTATAATATGCACATGAAAAATTAATTAGCTTTGAGTAAAAAAAAAGATAATATTTTCAAGGACTGAATATTTGTTTTCATCTATTTTATAAATCACATGAATATAAATGTTAGCCGGATGTGTTCAAGGAACATTGACAAATAACCACTACAAATTTGGTGGCAATATCTTTAATAGTTTATGAGGAACATGCACCTAAAGTATGAAAAATCAAGGTTTTGGGAAATCACGATCAAAGATTAAGCACCATTCTCAGGAAGTGGGCGTGTCATTAAGCCGCCAATGTTAAATTGACGAATTAAAGGACTTTAATACCAGCTGACAACCTATGTTATATATATCATTTTAGAGCTGAAGATTTATATAATTTTTAACATTAAAAACAAAAACTGGATATTTTGAAACCTATCGACCTCCCAGTGCCCTTAAATCTTGTTCATTCCCAAGTAGGTATGTTTAACCCCATTTAAGCAACTGGTAAACGTAAAGCGGCAGACGAAAGAATAAAAAGAAAATATGTAGATTTTTCTCGATTTATCCCAAATAAGCATTTTTCAACTAAAAGTGATTTAAGGGACATCCATTAGTAATACTTTGAATTGCTCAAAGGTTAGTCATTATTTTGAAGCACTGTTCCTCGTGATTGTATGAAAACAGTATGGAATTTTAGATGCAGCATATAGTGGTCAATTGTAATGAAATTTGGAATGTAACTGTGTCTGCAAAGGTTTATCTAAAACATGAAGTTTATGGATAAATAAATCTTTCTATGAATAGCTTGTATACACACTTAAATGACAGAGGGTAGAGTATGACAGGTGATCGTAACAAAACTGTTCTCGTGGGATTGACAGTCGCAAATTACAACCTTAATTTCATAAGTAAAAATATTTCTATACTTTTAGCTGTAAAAATGTGAACTAATGCTCATAGACATCTAAAGGTTTCTAATTGTCTCTGATTGTTGAGCTGTTCAGCAAGTTTGTTATGCCTAGTAAATACATATTAAGCCTGACTAAAGTGCACAGTTAGCTTTATTGGCCTAGTGATCCAAAGGGCACTCATTCAAATCAGAGACCATTTAGGGGCTGTAAAAGAACTGTAGCGGGAGGAAATGCGCAGATAAAATCCTGAAGCAGAAATGCAAAGAAAAGTACTTTTAATGTTTCAAAGGTATATTTGACTTAGGTTCAGAATTATCTAATAGCTACTTCATCCAAAAATCTATAACATTCTAATTTGAAAAGCTATTCCTCTAAACCTTTTTGTTTACAATTGTTTTAATTGTGAATGAATTTGTACTATAAAAATAGCATATCGTTCTTTTGTCATTAACTGAAACGAAAGCTTGTTGAACAAGGTTTGGCATGGGACAGTTGACCTGTGATAAAAACTGTATTAGCAGTGCACTGGAAATCGATGGAACACGTTTTACGATTCAATGAATCAAGTAAATGGGTTCCCTTTCCCGAAAGGAAATTTAACGGGTTAATTGAATTAATCAAAACTAATTAAGACATAGCAGTTATTTACAAGTACGTTTCCAATTTGATTAAGAAATAACCTAATACCTGAATGAATGTAGACGTGAAATATTTTCTCTTCCTTCTATTACTGGTTCTTTCTAGCATGTCCTTGACATTTTACGAAGCACATGACATATGGCAAATGGCATACATATGGGCTGTTAGGGGGAAGTGTGTGGAGATTTCATGAGCTGGAAGATCCAATTATGACGAATAACAAAGTTCCATAATAATTTTTTCTACCTTGAAAAATGACGGAGGTAATTGAATCTTTCTAAATATATTATTCGCTAAAGTTGCACATGTTGATTCCAGGGCTCAATATTTTTGATTTGGTTTGTGGTTAGGCATGCGTTCACACCTACAGTGGGTAAAAGTCTACAATAGACCAGCTCTTGAAAGTCGGTTCACCATGTGCCTGTGTTTTTATCAGCTGTCTGCTACAGAGATTACTGATTGCTGGTGTGCTTTTCTTTTATACTATTCAATCGTATTGACGAGACCAACACTAAAAGCTGCGAGAAAGCTACACCTAAGTTAATCAAGGATCACAAATTCCAATATTAATTACGGAATTGGTAATGCAGCTATCGTATACATATCAGAAACATGGATATCAAGAAAAAGAAATACTGCTAAAACACAGACATCCGAAAATAAATAAATAAGAGCAATAGCTGAATGTACTGCAAAAAAGACAAAAAATACGCAGTGAAGTTACTAGGAAAATTTTAAAATAGAAGTCATTAATCATATTACGGCTAACAATAGAAAACAATGGGAAAAACTTGTTCAAAGGATGAATAACAAGAGAATGCCTAATCTACAAATCAAAGGTACAAGAAACAAGGAACGACCGAAGAAAAGATGGACAGATCGAATTGGAGCCTGAACGATTGAACAGTCGGAAGTTGTGGTGTAGAAGAATTAGGAAAGTTCCTCGTTCATGTGCATAGTGTAAAATTAAATCAAAAACACACATTTACTAAACAGGAAATTTATTAAACGACAGTAACTGCAACATAAAATTAAAGTATATTTATAGAAGATGTTCAAACTGTGTTCAGTTGGAGTTATATTGGAAAACTTACCCAATGTCTTGCACTTCATGAATGCGCCAGTCAGCTTCGCCATAAACAAGAAGCATAATCTTGATTTGTAAGGACTTCCATAGTTCTGAATGCATTAGACGCATCTGAAATAATGAGAGGACCTGCTCTTGTGCAAAGTTTCGCGGCAGGTAGTTCTACTGTTTACGTTCCTGACCTTCCTTCTAAACGCACGCCAATATTGTGGGGATGTCAACCGTACGCTCACAACTGTATTCCAATAGACGCGTTGAAATCGAGATCATTTTGTTGCTAAACCAATCATTTTATCAACATGTGGCAAAGATACAAATAACTCATCCTTTGTAACTCTAACTCCTTATCCTAATTGCAAAACAAAACGATATAGGTGTGGTGACTTATTCGAGATCAAGGTTTTGATATTTTTATCTATGCAACGATGCACTTTGGAGGAAAGTGATAGGGAAACTTATGTTTAAGTTTAACGTCAGGAAGTTGCCAATATATATATATATATATATATATATATATATATATATATATATATATATATATATAGTAATTTACGACCTCCAACATTTAGCATATCAGACGATGAATGAAATGGATAAAATGATGCTCCAATGAGTGCGGGGTCCATGGAGCTTGGATTTACCCGATATTCATCTTTCAGGATAAGGTAAAACCCCAGTCAAAACCTTATCCAGGTAACTCACACTGACCAAGGTTCGAACTCGGTACCTCTTGAACGTATGTGTGTGCGTGCGGTTGCGTTATGAGTGCGTGCGTGTGTGTGAAATGAAATGTGTAGTGTTTAACGCCCGCATGTGTGTTGACACCGTCTGGTGTAGATACTTTTTCCTTTCAACAAGCAACCTCGTCATCTGCCAGGCACTATCATACCCTACTAAACCTAGAAACATTATGAAAAGAAAGAAAGGAGAACAGTGGGGAAAGATGGAATGGTTATCATGGTAGATAAGAAACCACTTCAGTATTCCCCTACTGATCCGCAAAACCTAGAGCAAGCTCAAAGTCAGTATGAAACCATGACCTTTCGAGTAAGATCACTACAAGTTACTCCAACGCAGTTTTGCTCCTTAACTTATTTTAAGGAAACATAATGACCTAGGAGCAAATTCAAGGAATGTAAAATACTACGAAAATGCCTGTAGTACTCCTTTTGTGCTTCAGGAATACGGCAGTGATAAAATATATACATTTTTTATAAATAAATGCTATTAGGAACCTGCAAATAATGAAGCTAATCATGACAAAATCCTGATGACAAAATCCATTAGTTAATTAAAACTACTAATCGACCATTTAAGCAGAACGTAAAACATTCTATTCATCAGATAACAATTTCGAACAGGAATGCCAATGGGCCACGAATGAAAACAGCTCTTTTATTTGATTTGCATATATACATGATACGTAGATATTGCATGTGTCACAGATACACCTGTTCTGGCAAATGAGTCGTTCTGTATACCTGGTTACAAAATATATAAGAACGGCAGAACTAACAAGCAATGTTGTTGGTGGAGAAACAATATGCATCAAACGTATTTTCGCTCATCATAAAATTAATTTTCCGAGCACAAGTTATCTGGTACTATTATAAGTTAAAATTAAATGTCGTGATAAAAATAACTTAGTTTTATATTGCTCTTATGAGCCTCAATCTTGTCCATTTAATGTGAACCTTCTTTTATTACTTTCTTCTAGTCTATAGCTCAAGCCCCTTCTTGGTATATTTAAATTACAAATAGTCTTAAGGGATTGTAAAATAAGCAAATTTAATGGTCAGCATCATTTTAACTATGGTAATATATAGCTATTCTTCAAATAATCCTTCTGTGATTCCTGACATCCTTGACATCGGAACACAGATGAAATGTAAATTTTCTGACGTATGTGACACCCGTTACCATTACTGAACTCAGACCATTGTTCAGTCTTAATTAATTTCCAATTAAAAAGCTTATTTTGTAGTTCTGAAATCACGTCTAATCAGCGGTTTTGTAAAGGAATACAGATTTTAATTAATATTAAATTCCTTTCTCACGTCAGCATACAATTTAGCAACACCCTCTGACATCGACAACACGGTACAGCACTCTAAAGAAACAGTTTGCTTTATTGTTAGAGAAGCAGTATGAGGTCTGGTTACTGCCTTCCAATTGAGGCTGACCGTTGTCGTCGAGTCGCCCTAACTTGACACCTCATAATTTTTGTTGAATGGATGGATGATGCTTAGGGATGTTGGGGTTTTTCTTGGGGTTGCTCTAGCTTTGAGACCTCTATCTGTGGATCAGGGTTGGACGTCCTAGATTTGATTTAGGGTTCTACTAAGGAAAACACACACGACTATTTTAGCACATCTTAATGTTTTGAAAACTATTAACGTTCATTCACACGCTGCTAGATAACTTGTGTATTTTGTTTGTTGAATCCGCAAGTGTGTGTCACTGTTACCTATCCGCCATCACTTTCAGAAGTTACCTCTTCGCTGTCAAGTGTACGAGTGTTCCCTTCGTTGGCTGTGGCTATTATGAAGATTCGTAGAAATATTTGCAACATTGTCTGATACATTACTCTGCTCCCAGGAAAATCCCTTTGATTGTCTACACAAGCAGTGTGACCATTTGAAAGGGGTCAACGTTTTCTATTATAACTGAGGTTTTCTACCTTGGCTTTCCTAAATTACAAGCTCCACAAATCTTAACATGCTCATATGTATACCTATGTATTTATTTACACTTATTCTAATGTGATTTTACTAGGCAGTGTAAGGTCGGTTTCACAGTGCATATTTTTTAACTCCTAAAGGAAACGAACAGAAATCACAGACTGCGATAACATGAAAGGTAGCCATGGTAACGAAGAATGCTCTGTTATCTCATATGTGAAGTTAAATACGATTTGGATCAACATTTTACATACTCACCAGTCCTATTTATCTACTGTTCCAAAAGAGACAACACCATCCATTATTCCTTCCCTTCGTATAGTTAACTACAGGATTACCAATAGTTAAAGATAAATGCAACAATTTTCCTACTTATTCAGAAGAAGTATTCTCATCCACCAAGAACAATGATCAGCAAATCATATCAGCCATTGAAAATTAGCTTTTTGAATACATGAGCAGATCTAATATGCCGAATAGAATTACACACACTTCTCCATAGAAGCTATTATTTTCATTTATAAGCTAACTCTAGGTCTGTTTTCTTATTTCTAATGTTGCTTTAAGACACCTTACTGAATCCTTCTTGCCTGCCTAACTAAGATTTTCAACAGTTCATTGAAAATTGGGTGCTCTCCTTAGTCATGGGAGTTAGCAGAAATAATGGTTTCCCATAAACTACACAAACCTAAGCAATTGCCATCAACTTATCGTCCAATTAGCCTTCTTTCTAAGCTATCAGAACTGTTTTAAAAGGTTATACATAAGTACATATCAGGCTTCGTTTATCCCAAAAATATTATAGCTAATTTCAAATTTTATTTCCGTCCTTAATATACCACAAACCATCAATTGCTAAGAATTACCCAGTCTGTCACCAAGGGCCACAAAAGAAACCAATATTCTCTTGATACATTCCTTTATATAGCACAAAACTTCCATATTGTATGGCATGAAGGTCTTCTGTTCAAATATATAGAATTGTTCATCCAGGTTGTATCATTCAATTTTAACCCTAAGCGTTAGTCCCTTGTTCGTATAGGTAACTAACTATACATGAACTTTACACCAAATTATTGCAGAAACACCTCAAGGCTGAGATCTAGTTCCCATGCTTTTCAATATTTTCATTTAAGATATCCCAGATATAAACGCTCTCTGTACTGCTAGGTACGCAGATGACACGGCAATTGCAGCTTGAAGATGACAATCAACGGTCTACAGATTTTCTTTTCTGTACTGACAGAATGATTTACGACTTGGTTTATATTTCCTCATATGAAGAAACTAGATTCTGAAATCTTTTCACTAACATAT
The DNA here is from genome assembly GCA_030765055.1 of Mantis religiosa. Lineage (NCBI taxonomy): Eukaryota > Metazoa > Arthropoda > Insecta > Mantodea > Mantidae > Mantis > Mantis religiosa. Next base: position 52,501,585 of record CM060950.1, on the reverse strand, counting down.
TATGAAAATCCACCGTCATTATAATTTCTACATCAACAGTTAGCTTGGTTACCAACTGAGACAATAGTAAAATACCTTAGTCTTCTGCCAGGTGCAAGGTTGATCTGGAAAGCCCGTATTACTCGCACAGTTTCACATGCCTATGCTCGAATCACCAAATTACATCCATTGGGCAACAGACGTTCCAAGCTTGGACTAGAATGCGATCCATCCTCTCATTATATATGTGCTGATATATGGAGTACAGCCAGAAAGTTTCATCTTTAGGGATTACAAACTTAACAAAATAAATTTACTCGAATTGTCACAAACGCTCCTTGATTTATAATAAACAGCTTTCACAAGGTATTATTTACTTGAATCACGATATCCTACTACTAGCCAAATAGTTTTATAACAAACTATCTGTTATCTCTGGAGCTCAAACAAATCACCTTGGAATAAAATGTCAAGCGAAAGTTACCCCAGAACATCCCACTCGCCCAATCTGAAAACAATAAGTTCTCATTTCCTTGAGTATCTGCTGCCATACAAGTCACTATAAATATTCTATGACATTTATACTTAAATATTCACCACAAAATAATTTATGATCATTAATCAGACTAAATTTATATTTTATGTAGAACATATACACACTTACAATCCATTATGATTGAGGTGCCGTCAACCTTGACCTGTCATTGTATAAATAATATATTTTTAGTTTTTATCAGTACCCGTAAATAACGCTGCTGACCTGTCAAAAGAAAGTTTAAAAAATGCTCAGGATCGAAATAAGTGTGGTAACATGACAAATATTAGTTAATGAATTGCTAGAACAAGTCAGGGAAAGCATAAAGATAGGGCGTGGAAGAGGCGATTTCGTGTTACCTCGTAACAGAAACTGCTACACGTTACATTGCTACTCTGCCATTCTCTCAATTATAAACGTGCTTTGACTTATGTGCGCATACATGTGTGTGAAAAGAAATGAAATATTTAGTGTTTAACGCCCGCTTTTACTACATACGGCACAGCAGGCGATGACACTGATGAAGATGGAGCACCGATGGAATAAGATGACGGGGGAAACCGGAGATCAAGGACAAAACCCGCCCCAGCGCCGTGTTGTCCATCAAAGTAATCTCACTTTGCGGTCGCCTGGGATCGAAACCGGGCCGCCTTGTTGAGAGCCAAGCGGTCTAACCACTGAGCCACGGCACGGCCTACATGCATGTGTGTACGCCCGTCTGTGGCGTACGTGGTGGCGTATCTACCTCAACTTCAAGTGGTCCCGAACTTGAATATCAGTCAGGGTCACTCCCCCGGATAAAGTTTTTTCCGGGGGATTTCCCTTATCCTTAAAGGTTAATGTTGAATAACTTTTAGTTATATGGGGTCTGAGCTCATTTGAGCATCATTTCAGCAATTTCATTCATCGTCCCAAATGACAACGTTGGAGGAGGAAAATTAAAGATGTGAACTCTGAGGTGCGGATATAATGGCTCATTCCGCTGATTTCAGTAGTGCTTCACCTTCCACAATATCTTGCAGCTTCAGATAACCAACATTTGGTTAGTTTTAATCCATTTAGTGGTTATTAGTAGTGTATATGATTTGCCTAAAAAATAATTCACTTACTAATGACAACCATCGAACGATATTATATTTGATGAGACATTAAGGGATTGCAATGAAGGAGTATGGAATTTTAAAGTCAGCTCAGCACGTCAGTCCAAAAAAATTTGCCTGACGCTGTTCTCTTTGTGTTTATCTCGATTACAATAAAGATGTTTAATGTAAGCTTTCATAAGTCGTTAAGAGTGATACAGGTTAAACAGTGATAATCTGTGAGTGTAGCTTTTATTTCTTTTAAAGCCTAAAGCTTAAGTTACGTATATCACAGAAATATTTCTGCTAGTTGTGAAATAACGCAACATGCAAGTGTAACCAGCACATTATAAAAGTAAAGTGCAAACTAAGCCACACAAGTTGATTTAAGCCTGTCACGTTTATCAACTCATAGAAAACTTATCGCCAAGAAAATTAGTAAGAATGTCAGTCGCAGTAGTGAAGGTCACTACTTCATTATGTTTTTCTTCCTTCCCATTTCATTTTATAACTTCACGCACAAATAGCCAATCACTGTATAAAGGATTTACGTAATCTGAATTGCTAACGCATCCTGGGAATTTAAGGCTGGAGAAGATGAACAGAATTTGTTATAGAAAATTTGTTTTCAAAATTTGGTTTCAAGAGATTCTCAGTGTTTAATTTTATATTGGGCTTGAAACACCACCTAATTCCGCAAAGAGGCCTGCCTCTTTATCAGGCTAAAGGTTTTTATGTGCCGTTATTCTACGTCTTTACTTTTCTTCCAAAGGAAGCCATACTAAAAATTAATACGCCCGAAACAATCAATCACCTTCCACGGGGTTTGAATCTACAACTCCTGGTGCTACATATAGAAGCAATATGTTAACGCTACACTTTTAACAACGACTTAATTATATCTGGAAAAGATATGAGTAGCTCGAAGAAAAAAAAAAGGCACGGTGTGCTGCGTTGGCATCACTTTGTCTACTCACATTGATTTTTAAATAGCTGCACACACAATTTTAACGAAAACTTATTTTTCTACCAACTTCATGCCAATGAACATAAACCTGTATATAAATTTCAGAAAACAATTAGTTGTAGGCACAGAAAAGGTAAATAAAAGAAGCTGACACACTTATTAGTTATTAAAAGTAGTCTGCTACATCCTGACCATATAATTTCATACTATTTCTATAAAATTTAGAGAAACAAATGAATAAAGTATGCACTTCGAAAATGGCAAAAGTATTGAAAAAGTTCCTTAAAAATAATGGGTGTTTCAGAAATGGTTATTGCCACAACAAAATGTTATTTGAAATATAATTTATAACTAGTTTAAACATGTGCCTGTTTTTATATTATAAGAATTCGAATATCTCTTTCTTTTTTGAGTTATTGAAATTTGAAAAAGTTGTATAAAATAGATTATAAACATCCATAACCATGGTCATGACAGAATGACTGTGTAGCGTTTAACGCACACTTTTGCTACATGCGGCACCACAGGTGATTACGCTGATAATATATGGAATGAAGATGTAGCACCGATGGAAGGAGATGGCGGGGGAAACCGAGGATCCCGGAGAAAACTACTTCCAGCGCCGTGTTGTCGACGACAAATGTCACTTTGCGTTCGAATCCGGGCCGCCTTGGTGGAAGCCAAACGGTCGAACTCCTCCCCTAAGGCGCGGCCTTGTGATGACAGAGGACTTCCGTTACAAGAGAGAAGAATAGATTGACATAGTTTCATTACGGGAGAAAAATTATAGTAAATAATGGATTTAAATATATGTTAATGAATTTCAAGTGTTTTAAAAGAAAGTGCAATCCTCAGTATAATAGAGGAAGAGTGAATATAAAATAAAAGTAATATACTACCATCGATCCAAGACCACAACCTATGAACGTATACTCAAATGCTCAAGTTGTTCTCGGGAAGCAAGCCAGGTGAAAAGACTGTTGAGACCAATGAAAGACAAACTGGACTTTCAGTTTCCGGGAGTGTACCGCATTCCCTGTGAATGTGGGACACCGTATATAGGACAAAGCGGAAGGACCATCGCTACCAGATTAAACGAACATGAACGGAGCGTTTGTTTAATTCAACCTGAGAAGTCTGGACTGGCAGAGCATGGTTTTGATAACGACCATAGAGCAACTTTCGGGAGATGTCCATCTTGGTAGAATGCAACAGTTACTGGGAGTGGAGAGTTAAGGAAGCTTTGGCCATTTCCTCCTGAACACTTAATCGTGATGCTGGATTTCAGTTCAGCTCCTCTTGGAAACCGGTCTTAAAAATGGAAACTTCGACCTAAGAAGCGCAGACCATTACAGATTGATACTCAAGTTAAGTAGTTACGCTTCCGTGATCCAAATAATTTTCTAAACTCAAGCCATCTCCTGATCTGGCATTTTATTTACTGAAAAAAGTCTTTTGTTCAGTAATGCGAATTTTGATAGTGTTTTGTCTTTGTTTATATTTGTGTTATATCCAGTGATTCATTTGTGCTTATAACATTTAATAAATATCCTGATGATGGGAGAGATGCACGCTTCCGAAACAATGATTTCTAATCGTCTTTTCACCTGGCTTGCTTCCCGAGAATAACTTAAGCATATTCGTTGCCAGGAAAGCCTCCGGTCTTAAATACTCAAATGCCAGCCGACTGTAGCTAGGAAGAGGAAAGCAATAAAACTCAAACAAATGCCATTAAATTTATATCTCAACATCAGTATTATAGAATATTCTAAAAAATTAATTAAACGGGATTCCATTGGCGCTGCAAAATGTAAGGTTTGAACACCACAAATATAGAAACTAATAATAATGCTAATAATACAAATGCAATTAAAATTTTAAACTATGATACACAATTATATTTTATTGTAAATATGATGTATATAACTACATGTTCTAAAACTAGTTTCTAGAAATTGGCTGGCCAACACCAGATTATTCTCTGTGCAACTATAACTTTATTTCTTTTTCATGCTTGGCCTCACAGATATTTTAGGCTCCATATAAATGTCAACAAATATCTCCTTATAACTTTCGCTATATACAAATATTACAACTTCGTTTTAAACAAACTTAATTCCGCTTTTTATCTATTGCAGACCCCAAGATTAGTTTTGTATAACTGGCCAAATGAGACTACTTATGGATGTAAAACGTTTATTTTAAAATAAACACCGTGAACCTTTGGATATTTCAGGCAAGCACGGTTACTTTCAATGTTTATTTATTAAATAGAGGAATATAAGTCTGACCAGTTCTTTAGATTAATTAAACAGTAACTAACACAGAAATTTGTATAAAGTCTACGAAGTAGTTTTTAAATAATTGGAAGAAAGCTTTAGAAATAAAATTGCAGGAAATAAACTCTGAAGTGAGGACGTCACAAATGGATGCGGCTCATATGGTATCCGCTTATACATCAGAGAAGAACCAATCGAATATGGCTGAGGCATGGGAAACATCATCTCCAAAGTATTACAGACTACTTTAATGAGAACCTTAACGTCCACAATTGGTCATATTAAAATAAATTGCAAAGTATTACAAATGAAAAGAAAAGTAATCTAAATAGGGTATTTGGATTTTGTATGGAGCACCTACAGAACCTCTCTCATAGATTAATAGATGGGTTTTAAACCAGTGCATGCGCTTTAAATTTTTGATACATTTCTTTAAATTACCTCCTTGGTCTTGTTGTTTGTGTCTTTCTAAAATTAAAGCTTTTTCTACATCTTATACTCGTGGAAGGCTAATGTGAAGTGGGTGGTCTCTTTACGTCCTCTGCAGTTGTTGCAATTTCACTTATATTTTCATTATGTTAATGGTACGTTGAAACGAGATAGACTCCTCGTAGTGTACGTGCTGAAACAGATACGCAGGAGTATTTCACCATAAAGATGAGAAAATGGTGATTTCTTTCATTCATAAAGCAAAATGTATTCTATAACAGACCACTTTCTTCTTCTCAATATGTTCCAGTCATAGTTTAAAGAGATAATCCAATCTCCACTACGATTCTATACACCGCAAAATTTAAAACTGTATGTACCTACTTAAAGTATTTTGAAAACCAAATTCTCGTATAATTATAATTAGACGCACCTTTTTGAAAACTCTTGTTTATTTTTATTTATTTAGCTATATTTATTATTTTACAGCCTCTCTCAAGTCACACGAAAAACTCATTGCGAAATTTCATTGAAAATGAGGCCTTCATTCTTTCCCAAAATCTGCTTCTTGAAGCAGAGCTGCAAGATGCAGTATTTTGGTTTATTGCCAGCCTCCTTTCCCAGATATTACGGGATTTATAACTAGAGTAAATCTCTTCTTGGTAGAGTGCGAAACAGTTTTCTCATTAACTTTACATACTCTAATTTTAACAGATGTTAAAATCGACGTTAACAAATGTAACATAAGAATTGGCACAGCGCTAACAAAGCTTCTAAATGTCTAGCATTTCATCAACCTGTTTTCTGAAAATGTTAACAAACACTTGTTAACGTCAAAGGACTTGTAAATATTACAGCTGTAGAAGGCTATGGATGAGTCGTATTATTTTCTGAACGTACTGCGACGCGCTTTTGTTTTCATTTTCGTCTTCACACAGCTGAAAGAATGGTGGGTAAACAAAATCGTAAATAAAAACCGTGAGAAAAATTTCTCATTGATGGAGAAAGAATTATTAACTAAATTGGTCACGAAGTATAAGGATATCGTGGAAAATAAAAGGACGGATGCGGTGAATGTAAACGAGAATGATGTCACGTGGGAAAAATTGGAAACGAATTTAATTCAAATACATGTGTCACTACTATAAGCACGAAACAACTTCGTCAGTATTACGTCAATTAAAAATGAGGTGCGAAGTACACATGACGAGTGACTTGAACGTTTCAAGACGGGAGGTGGACAGTTTATTATCCACATATTTCATTGAATTATAAAATTGCAAAGTTATTAGTACTTGAAGCAAAGTTGAGATCGGCATATTCCTTTTATGCATGTTCTAACTGATTATTACGTAAATTTAAAGCGAGGAGCGAAGAAGGACAAGTGACCAGTAATTGAACGTTTCAAGACGGGAGATGAACATTGTTATTATCCACATAATTCATTGAATTATAAAATAGCAGGGTTATTAATACTTGAAGCTAAGGTGCGATCGGCATATTCCGTTCAATGCATCTTCTAACCTCTCTTGTACTTCCGCAGTAAACTTCATAGCAACATGTCTTGACAGTTGTAGAAAATTTTCTTCTGATAGTTCCTCAAAATAATTTCTCATCATAGGCCGTACTCTATTACGAATGCCATTTAGTCGGTATTAAATATAGAAAATCGACATCAACAGCTGCGTTCACGGAGCTGCCAACTTGACTATTTACAATTGTTAAGGTCTTAACAACAGAAAATTGGCTTGTTTGTTTATGTAACTCAGCACCTATACAGCCCGCCACGGAAGTGTAGATGGTAGCGTGTCTGCCTCACGTTCAAGAGGTCCCGAGTTCGAATCTCCGTCAGGGTGAGTTAGCTGGATAAATTTTTTTCCGGGTTTTCCCTTATCCTTAAAGACGAATGTCGGGTAGCTCAAAGCTCCATGTATCCTGGACACATTTGAGTATTATTTCACCCATTTCATTCACCGTCCGATATGACAACGTTAGAGGACGTAACATTACACCCAAAAAAAAACGCCACCAATACAAATAGTGGCAACCTTTTTTTCACTACATATCGCCTGGTAACAACTGCCATATACTAAAAAACTGGGCCGACATGCGCACGATCCGTCTCCCGGTAACACAAGCGTGGACGTCAAATCAAATCTCAAATCCCAATAACATCTATCAGAATAAACACAGAATACGCCATATCACAGGAGATAGTGGAAGTGTCGTCCATACGTATCGATATATCTATGGCTCCTTCTGAGGAAATTTCCATCCACAGGCATTACTTCAGCTTTCAAAATACGTTGGTTTCAGCCTTGACATTTGATTTTAATTCCACTAATGAGCAGGGCTTACCTTATTTTTAAACTTAAACGTTTTAAACTTAAACTTTTGGAAACTTTACTGGAGTATTATTTCTTTAGCTTTTGCATTTATGGTACACTCATAAAAATAGAACCAATTATTATGCATCCATTTATTGCGCATCATATCCCGAAATTTGTATAGCAAGTACGAGTTTCATGAGCGAAATTGGGTTTCTCTGTGGTATAATATCTGTGTGTTTTGATAAGCCACTACCATGTCAATGAAGCCATACTGAGACAGTAAACATGTTATTTGTAGATTTCCCCTCAACGTTCAACACCCAGTTACAAAAATTTACCGACTGTGGCGATCAAATGGTAGAAACTTCTGGACAAAGTAAACTTGTTTGGTTTGAGTTTCAAAAGTTTTGTTGCTTACCGTGCCGAAGCCATCCACATATCGGTTTTCTGGAGAAGGTGGCAAGAGATTTTTGATGTGAGAATTCTAACCTTTCTCCGATACTTTTGCTACCTACGCACACACCATTCTACCTTTCTTACCCAATCACAAATTGATCCCGTCTCCTTCAAATTAGTTAACAAGCAAACGAACCACTCATATACACGGACATGTACGCCAGGAAATTTAGTTCCAATAATCTTATAACTTCCGTATATGATGATACAAGCACATACATATATCCTACATATAACGTACCACATATAACGTCAGTGCAAGCAACTGTAGTGTAGAGTCCGTGTGCCTGATCGCGAATTTTTTTCATCTATGTCCTCCAACGATAAGTCATGTTTGAGGATTAATGAACAGGTGAAATGATGTTCAAATGAGACCAGGATTCTTAGAGCTTAGAGTTACCCCACATGAATGTCTCAGGATAGGGTAATCCAGCAAAACTCTTCTCCAGATAACTCTTCCTTACCGATATTCGAACTCGGAACCTCTTGAACTTGAAGCAGAGGGGAAGCAGTTGAGGAAGCCCAGTGTACCACGGCCTTACAGCCCGGAATCTTCTACTTTACATCATATAAATTTATCGTAATTTAGGAAAGTTGTGAGATTAACTAGTCGTATCTGCTGGTCCACTGGGAAGTACAGAATTTACCCCGAGATAACCTCATACGCGATTGATACAACTGGCTAAGCAATGACGCAATACTGAGCTACATAAGGTTGTCATATTAAGGTTGTTGTGTGTGTTAATTAGCAATGTGAATTAAAAATGTCAATAGTGTAATCCAGTGTACGTAAACGTTTGCATTAATATGCACTAGAATTTAAAATACTTTTACCTCAGTTGGAAAAACTCTATGTAACTAGACTTACCTATACGAAACCTCCCAGTGCATGTAAAAATTTCCGGGTGTAGCATTTGTCAGGAACTGAGCATGTAGTGGCTGAGGCTGGTTCTCCTTCAAAGTATATTCTTATTGGAGAATCGACAAAATCCTTTCCTGGCACATCAAAACACTGACAATTTTGTTTGTTTTTTGTAAGGCAATATTCTCAAGTGACATTTGCCTTTAAATTCCCCTTAATTTGACGAAAACTTTTCAACAAACTTTCTTGCTGGCGTGTAAAGAAATACGAGCTGCAAATCATGTAACAAAAGCTAGGATGCTTAATGAAGCTTTAGAAACATTGCGGCCAAATGGTGTAAAATACGACAGTGAACTTTTACTTCTGCTTGCATATTTTGGAGTTTATACCTAGCCAAGGTGTGAGAGTAGGTTTTCCGAATGTGATTTACTACCTTGCATCGTTCAATTTTTGAATGGATTGTGTGAGACAAACTGAACCGTTTCTCGCAAATCGAAAAAATGTACTCCTAGATTCCCCATTTCGGACTGACACTTTCAATATATTAATCCCGATCGTTCCATTTGCATCAGTTGGACCGGAGAAACAAGATATTTCTCCAATTTGGGTTATCCAGAATTTGATTCCTGATGTTCACTTAAAATGCGACTTGGCCTTCCTATTCTACAGTTCTAATTTTCTTACTTTGATCATGGCTGCGCCGGGTATGAATGGTTAGACTATTTGGCTCTCGCCAAGGCGACCGAAAATTGGGATTTGTGATGGACAAAACGGCGCTGGGGGTTTTCTCCGGGGTCACCGGTTTCTCCAGCTACCTCATTCCACCGGTACTCCATCTTCATCTCACGTATCATCAGTGTCACCGCCTGCGGTGCCGTATATAGTAAAAGCGGGCGTTAAACACTACACATTTCATTTCCTTACTTAGATCATTAAATGCATTACACATTTCTGTTAACTTGATGAGTAATTCAGTTAAAGAAATTACTTTTCAGAAAAGAACTTTAAAGCATCTCAAGTTCAAAAGCAGAAGTTTTAAGAAAAACCTGTCAGACTTTGTTTGAGGAAAGCAGGGCTGTCAAACCCTCAGTAATTTGGCTCAAATTTTGAGAGGCGAACACATTGTTGAACTTGAAAATGTATAAGCTTGATGTTTTGTTATGTTTTCTTATAATTCCTTTGAAAATATACCTCAGTTTTAGGAAATACCTATACAATCATTAGCACATACGAAATAAGTACTTTGAAGTTTTTCAGTATATAAAAATATGGGGCATACTAATCACGTCCAACTTTTCTTTTAAGTAAATACCCAGCTACTGTAAAACAGAGAAATAATTTACTGAACAAAAACCAACCACAGGTAGCTGTGGAAGTATTTTCATGTATTCACAGTAAAGTAATTTTGCCACACCTTTTTCTTCCAAATAAATATGAAAGCACAAAACTGTGTTCTTGGCTTCTCATCCACAGAGTCATTTATGTTTAGTGTATATGTTCCATTTTCTTGCTATATGGTTAACTGCCGTTCTTTTATTTTATTATTCACATATTGGTCTTCCCACGTATTTCAATTTTACCATGTCAGTTAATGATGATGAAGCAAATGGGCGTCCTACTAAAAACGTCACTTTCTTCGTGCTTGTTAAATAAATAAATTATAACATTTCTCTTCCCGTGCACTCAACAACTTTTAATTTTTTCAGCAGAAGCAGGCTTCTCCTCTTATCGTCTGCTGTATTGCTCACACAGCAGGTAAAATAATTACAAAATATCGATTAGTTCTATTTTAGGTATAAACAATAAAGAATTAATGACGATAATGTGAGATAATGCAACATTTTTGCTTGCTTTTACACCGCAAAATATTTATTTCTGTTTCTCAGTATAGTATAGTATAGTAATTTTAGATATATGCATTACGTATTAGTAGGTACTTTTGATTAACATGTGCTGCCATGATAGACATGGGAGGCATTAACTGACAGGTATTTGGGTAATACCCTTGCCTCTTCACCTACCAGTGGAGGCTAGAGTGAACGTCCACATACTGTTAATCCGTCGCAGACTTGGTGTTGCATGGATCCACAGAGTGGTAATAGAATAGTGAATCAAATGTGTAGCGTGTAATTTCTTCCTTCAGCTTCTGTGTTTTTCTGTTGGACAAGAATAATAGTCAACAGGACTGCATTTAGAGTAGACAAACTACTTAAATACGGAAATTAATTATTCTTTCACACTGGCCGTGTGTAGGCTAAATTGTGGAAACGTTGAGTCAGACTGAAAAATTCAATGCCATAGCCGGGATTTGAACCACGGATCTTCTGGTTTCCGTCCAGCCGCACTACCATTGTGCTACTATGGCGCGTTGGCCATAGTAGCACAATGGTAGTGCGGCTGGACGGAAACCAGAAGATCCGTGGTTCAAATCCCGGCTATGGCATTGAATTTTTCAGTCTGACTCAACGTTTCCACAATTTAGCCTACACACGGCCAGTGTGAAAGAATAATTAATTTCCATTAATTAACCTAATAGTGGTTAACTATAAAGCCCGGGCCTTAAAGTACTTACAAGTAGTAAGTCGCCATTAAGGTAGTTGTCTCATGTGTTTATGAGAACTCCTAAGTGGTTCACCGGGAAAATAGGAGTCAGTTGGAGAATTTAATGTCATATCGGCACGTTGGCCATAGTAGCACAATGGTAGTGCGGCTGGACGGAAACCAGAAGATCCGTGGTTCAAATCCCGGCTATGGCATTGAATTTTTCAGTCTGACTCAACGTTTCCACAATTTAGCCTACACACGGCCAGTGTGAAAGAATAATTAATTTCCATTAATTAACCTAATAGTGGTTAACTATAAAGCCCGGGCCTTAAAGTACTTACAAGTAGTAAGTCGCCATTAAGGTAGTTGTCTCATGTGTTTATGAGAACTCCTAAGTGGTTCACCGGGAAAATAGGAGTCAGTTGGAGAATTTAATGTCATATCGGCACGTTGGCCATAGTAGCACAATGGTAGTGCGGCTGGACGGAAACCAGAAGATCCGTGGTTCAAATCCCGGCTATGGCATTGAATTTTTCAGTCTGACTCAACGTTTCCACAATTTAGCCTACACACGGCCAGTGTGAAAGAATAATTAATTTCCATTAATTAACCTAATAGTGGTTAACTATAAAGCCCGGGCCTTAAAGTACTTACAAGTAGTAAGTCGCCATTAAGGTAGTTGTCTCATGTGTTTATGAGAACTCCTAAGTGGTTCACCGGGAAAATAGGAGTCAGTTGGAGAATTTAATGTCATATCGGCACGTTGGCCATAGTAGCACAATGGTAGTGCGGCTGGACGGAAACCAGAAGATCCGTGGTTCAAATCCCGGCTATGGCATTGAATTTTTCAGTCTGACTCAACGTTTCCACTACTTAAATACGCATTTCATGGACCAGTTTTAAAAGGTAGTGGTAACTTCACGTCAGTATACCTATTTACTATTTGTCGCTTCCAAAACACACAGCAAACATTTCGAAGAGCCATTCCAGCTAAAAGCTTTACATGTGTTCCAATGTATCAATAATGTGATTGGTATTTGCATTCCCAAGTGAATTCTTTGAATCACTGTGCCCCTTTCTTCTAAACTACGTATCGGAATATTTGCAGGTCATTGATGGTTTGCGTTTTTAATAACCTCTATTATTTACTTGAATTTAATATTAAGTAGGATCTCTAGAATTAATTTATTTCCAGCTTTTTTTTTAAAAAAAAAAAGAAATGTTCTAGAGTCCAAATTAACATATACAAAATTTTCCTGAAATAAATACTCTAATGGTTTTCATGATCTGGGTACCTTACAGGTTCTTCACCCTATTGTTCACTTTATTGTGGCTCGCACGGTAATATTTGCAACTCGTATTTAGAATATCCTGAGTTTAATCCCAGGTGACGAGCCAATTTGAGCAAAGACTCTTGTTGAGCCTTTCCTTCTTCACTGCGCGAATTGTGTTTGTGTGTGCGTGTGTGTGTGTGTGTGTGTGTGTGTGTGTGTGTGTGTGTGTGTGTGTGTGTGTGTGTGTGTGTGTGAGTTTCTTTTCTTTTGTTACACGTTTTCCGTTATTTCATTTCATTTAATCGCCATTTCAATTCAGTCTATTTCTGTCCGAAGTGTCTACAAAGGAGTTCCCTAGAGCGATTTCTGGGCGTAGGAGCGGCGCTGTAGTCGCCTGTTCCCGCTAGTTGGATCCGTGTGGCTCGCGGCTATACGAAGGAACCCGGCGCCGAGGTGAAGAGTTTTCATCATATGTTAGGGAACCCGTACCTGCTGAGGGTTTAAGCATTCCTACCTCACCTCCCTCTCCCACTAGGATGTGGCATATGTACAATTCCATGACTATAAGCTCAGAAATACATCACTTACCTAACGATATAAGTGTGCTCTATGCTATAAATAGTAATGCTACTATTGAAACTGAACGTATAGGGTTTGGTTCCGTGGACATGCACGCATCCAACAGCTTTGGAGCTTACACTGATACAAATCCTTAAAGGTAACCTTGGATACTAGACGTGAGCGTCGTAGACTTTCAGTAGGTGGTCATACCAAGATCGACGTGCTGTGGTGAGTGCAACCAGGGAGTGGTACACTCTTTCACTCTGAGGGAACGTTCTAGATGTTTCAATATTATACATTCTAAGAAATTTCCATAAGCGAAAAATGCCATCCTTAGACTTCGAGGCCCGCCTCGGCAGCGTGGTGGTAGCGTGACTGCCTCACGTTCAAGATGTCCCGAGTTCAAATCTCGATCAGGGTGAGTTAACTGGATAAGATTTACCAGGGGTTTCTCTTATCCTGAAAGATGAATGTCAGGTACCTGTAAGTCCTATGGACCCTGAGCTCATTTGAGCATCATTTCACCCATTCCATTCATCGTCCGATATGACAACGTTGGAGGATGTAAATTACACACACAAAAAACACTTAAACTTCGAGAGGTACTCATGTAACGTATGTCAATTAAAGTGTTGAAACAAGGTACAGACGTTGAATGTGCAGCCATACAGTTTAGTCCACAGTCATAATTTCCTAATAAAGTGTAGCCCCTATGTCGTAGAGGGGTTTCTGTAGCTTCTACGTAGAGGATCACATTTGGGCTAGTTGTAAAAGCTGCAATAGCTAAACCAAGACCATAATTATGGATCGTTTCTAACTTTTCTCGTATGGATGGACGAGCTAAAATAACTATGTAACCATGGTCCAATTTGGATTGAGGCAGAGAGCGATACAAACGAAGCGACACTGTCCTATCCGCCCCTCACGATTTGCCACTTTTGTGCCCACAAGGTATTTTGAGAATGCTCATATCGTGCTCCATACTTTGCTATATGGGATGACCAGCTAAGCCATCTATCAAAACTCTCTCCAAGGAACTTCGCCACATCCACAGATGATTAAAATTGGGGAGCCAATCACAGTGTAGGTGGTAATTGACTATGAGGGTGCCAGAATTTAACGCACATTGCTTTCTCAGTTTAGAACCGAAACCGGTTTTTAGAACACCAATCCTTAAGATAGTATAAACATTACTGTAGACAGCGCTCTCAAAAGGTGTATGGTAAGAAGTACAGTAGAGTGGGAAGTTGTCTACGAACAAGCACGATGAAAACCTTCGAAGAACACATTTTGATATAGAATTAATAGCAATAGCAGACAGTGTAACACTTACAATTGGTACTGATCCCTGAGGGACTCTGTTTTCTTGGTCATAAAGCTTCAAAAATTCGGAGCAGACCCTTACATGGAAAGCGCGGTCGTTCATGAGCTCACAAAGGAACGCCGGTAGACATCCACGTGTATTCCAGGCGTACAAGACTCGTGGCCACCCTACTCGCCAACACGAATCATATAGCTTCTCGGAATCAGAAAATATCCCTGCCGTCTGACATATCTTCGTGAAACGGTTCATGATCTGTGGTCTACTGTAAATGCCGTCGTCGGAAAGCGCACTAGATGTTCGTCAGAAGTTTGTGAGTTTCCAGCAACTACAACACCCGTCATGCGTTCCATCCCCTTACAGAGGCAACTGGTGAGGAAAATAGAACGCTGGCTGGACAGCAGATGACGGTTCATCCCCACTTTCAAAATGGAGATGATGGTGGCCTCCTGCCACTACTCAGGAAAAGTACCGTCTACCCAAATCCATTATGGACCTCAAGTAGGAGTTTGCTCTCCTTGGAAGAGAGTTGTTATAAATTCGGAGGTGGATGCCATGTGATGGTGAAAAGGCGATTGTAATCTTCAAGGTTTATAGAACAGACGGAGAAATCTTGAGATTCCACCTGAGTCTTAATTTGGAGAAACACAGGCCAATAATTATCTGGGCACTTGAGCAAGCACCCTGCCAAAGTTATCAGTCATAACATATGAGTCAACAACAAACAGCTCCTGCAGCGGTTTTATCACCGGCGATTGGCACGTGGGTCGATTTTCCGGCCGCGCGCCATAACGTATTCCATACGAAAGCTGAAGTATATATTGACTTAAAGATTACACTAAGATCATCTATGGTGTCTTTTTGCTATCCTTAGATATTTGTCTACACTTCTCACGAATTTTCTTTTACTCGATCAGGTTATCTAGAGTAGGGTGTTGCTGAAAAGTCCTACGAGCACTCCTTCGAATGCGAATAGGGGTGTGGCAATCATCTGTTCAATATGAGACAGGAACTTGACGAGGCTAAGTAGTCGATCGTGGAGTAAGTTGTTCAGTAACGTAAGGAATTGTCCCTGTGTGGTTTTGAACTAGATCGTATATAGAGTCGTGCTCGTTGTAGTTAAAGGTAACCAACTGGTTGTAAAGGTTCCAGTTGGCATGATCAAAATACTGGCGAGGCAGACTGCGTAGCACACATCTTGACCAGAGCCACATGAGACCAGTAAAAAATTGAAAGTGGTCATTAGAATGTCAGTCAGAGATGACATTCCATTCTAACTGTGGTAAACAAACTGCCAAATCAATGTGCAAATAGGTGTTGAATATATCAAAATGGGGCGTGGGTTCTCCGGTGTTCAGGAGTACCAAGTTTCTGTACATGAAATTAGCGACCAATTTGCTTTTCACGCAAGCTCGAGTTGATCCCAAGAGAGGATGACGGACATTTAGGCCTGCCAACGAAAAGGTGTTGGTAATTGGATTTATCATGTAAAATTGTAAGAGAAGAATTTAGATCACAGGGATTAATTTACAATAGGGATCGAGGAAATGGAAGCATAATAAAAATGGGTCGAATTCAATGTCAATATTACTTAAGATATTATTACCTATTCCTGGAGAGGAATGTGACGAAGATGAATATATTCGCAGGAAAAAATAAGTATTTAGTGCACTAATGGTAAAATTACCTTTCTCTTTTGTCTAAAAGATATTATTTGAAAATCAGTAAGCAAAAGGGAGGTCGAATAACACAAAATATGAATGAGGTTCTGTATAACCTAAAAGATGAAGCTATAGCCCTTTTAATTCAGTTATTTAATTATTGTATATGGCAAGGTAAATTTCGAGATTTATGGAAAGAAGCAACAGTGGTAGTACACAGAAAAGGAAATGACAGGTATTCTAAGCAACAAAATCACACAAATTAATTTGTTTACCGTAAACATTCGGCATATTTTTGAACAGTTAATTTCAAAAAACAATTCAAGAATTAAGAAATATATTTGATATGAATAGAAAACAATATGGCTTTGGGGAACAGTATCGACGGAAAATGTGATCAATAATTTTGGCTACAATTAAACGCATTGAGAAGTAGTATGTAATTGGTGTTCTTATATAATTTTCCATTTATAAAAGGAAGAAACGATGTGGTTAAAAATACAGCGTTAAAGAATGTCCCAAAGTCACTGTCCTGGAATCCCTTATTTGGCACATCGTAATAAATCCTTATCGAAGAGGCAGAGAAAAATAGAGAAATATAAGGTACAATTGCCTATGTGAATGGCTTAATATTTTTCACAGAAGGAAAGTATACCCCAAGAATTGAACCTAATACAAGCAAGCTAATGAAAACATTGAATGATCGGTGCGTAACGTCAAAACTAAAACTTTCGGCTTGTATATCGCATTAAATGTAGTTCAAGTATGTTTTCAAAAAGACCAAAAATAAAATGTGCGAAACATTATATCACATGGAAGAAAGATATTACATATCCAGGAGCTTTATTAGATGAAAACTAATGTTTAGAACAGATACAGATTTTATTAGGGAAAAAATCGAAGAATTAATAACTCAAATTGCAAGAGGGAACCAACAGTGTGTTAAAATATCACCAAAACAGTTCCATTTATCATAGCGTAATCTTTATTGCTATTATTCCATACACATCCAGAGTTTGGGCAACCAGAATGTATAATGTTGATATTAGAAGACTCTTATAACACATAGAAATACCTTTCTTAGATTTACAGGCGCAGTGAATGCAACGCCAATAACAGCACTGTTAGTGATCCCAGACATTTGCCTAATCATATGATTCGAATTCATGGTGAATGGTTTGGTTAAAGAAATTGAATCCAAATGGGAGCATAAGAGGGATAATATGATCAAGGGAGGAACTTATAGCTTATTTAATAATATAGACGAAAAAGCAACATTAGCCTATAAACAACTAGTCATAGGCTTTGTCCATTTTATTACTGGTAATGAACCCTGTAATTCATAATGGAAAAGATTAATTAAACAAGTAACGACAAAGGGTATTCCTGGTGTTCAACGTATTCCTTGGCACATAGGGCGTGAATGTTCCAGAATGTCCAGTTCTCAGCGATTCTGAACTGACAAAGCTCTGAAACATTTTACAAATATTATTGGTAAAAGAGCTCATGCAATGAGCTCTAGAGAGCAGATGAAATTATAAGTAGTATCAGGCCCAAATCTTCAAGTAAAAGAATCCTTCTGGTTTCGGAATCAAAATAAAGGAATTGATAGATGGTCAAATATCAGAGTGGTGATATTCAAGTACTTGAAATTAGAGAAAAATATGAGTAGTTTAAACTACAGTATAATAGCTATGAGGGAAGTTTAGACAATTGAATAATACGATACATGAAGATGGAAGAAAATATTTTATTATCCAGACGACGATAAGAATAGGGCTAGAGGAGGAATTAACGAAGGCGAGAAGAAGAATTGCGAATGAGGGATGTAAGAGAAGCTGGTGCCAGTGAAGTGCGGAGCTTAGTGAGGGGAAAATAAATGGTGTTTTATGCGCAAGTGTTTAATGCAGTGAAAAGAATAACAATGGAGAGCTATAGTGTATATAGAAGGATCATTATGATTGCGAGCCGCCTTCTGGAATCAGGAATAGTGCACAAGATGAAGAGATCAACCATTCTGTGACCAAACAACGATGGATCATCTCACTATGGCATTCAGCTTCCTTATTTTAGAACGAGAAACATTTGCAGGTATTTCAATATTTGCCAACTTTCCATATGGAAAAAATGTAGGTAGGTAGCTAGGTAGGTAGGTAGGTAGGTAGGTAGGTAGGCAGGCAGGCAGGCAGGTAGGTAGGTAGGCAGGTAGGAAGATAGGCAGGTAGGCAGGTATGTATGTATGTACTATATCTTGTAAGCTCTCAGAACAAATTATTGGCTTTCTTTTGTATGAACGAACAGATAGCTCAAAACAGTAACATATTATGTAAAGCTGACTTATATTTTTAAGTTACAATTAGAACGGTTTTATGCATTTACTAATGTTTATTAAACCATATGTAACAAGTAGCAGTTCGTGTATTGATGAAATTTACATATCTAAGCTAATTAAGTGTAATATCACTTACATTTCAAACTATCAGTTTTCGCTAAATGTACTAAACAAATGAAGTGCCGTTAAATGCCAGTACTTGACACCACTGAAGGCGAACGCGCACTTTGTTGCGGTACATCAATCTAGCAGTCACTTCAGCTGAAATTGATTTGGAGCGATGCAGTGGACAATGTTTATGGCATAGCTTGTCATACACTGGGACTGCATAACCTTTAATCCCAGGCTGAGAACACTCGATATACCAGGTGGCTCACGCACGCCGTCCTTCGTTGAAGTTAGTTACTCCCGGATAACACGGATGCCAAAAGGTTTACCTAAGCATGTCAGTAAAGGGGGCACGATATCAACGGAGTGCAGACATTGCTAAATTAAGACCAGAGCTTAAAAACCAATATCTGTTTTACTGGTTCCATAGCTAGACTCTAGAGCACTTAATCACTGCGGTGAGGTTCGGGTTCGATTCTTGGGCTCCGGAAAGTTTTCTGTGTAAGAGGATGACTGCACCTCAACCACAAGAATACGCACAAGGTCCATAGCATATTAAGTATATGTTTTAAGACATATCAACATCTGACAGCTAATTTATAAACAACACATAATGCAAAACTGCGTGCTTTTCAATTAGCCGTATTAAGAAATGTTAAAAGTTTAATCGCAGTAAAGAATAATAAATAGAATGAATATCGTTAATGTTCCCTTAAACTTATGTCACGGACTCAAAAATAGTTATTACTGCATTATTCATAACACAAATGCTCAAATGCATGCCCACCTTGTTGGATGCATTGATGAATGCGTCTCTCAGTATTAGCATGGACAACCCTTGGCATTTCTGCAGATACTGAAGTGCAAGCATCACGTAGTCGTTTGGTAGCAGAATATCTGTGTACTCTTCGCAGAAGTAAATTTCAATTGCTCTATGTTTCACTGTAAGACCTGACTAGAACTACAAACAAACAGCCATGCAACCGTATCAGAGTGAAACCAGGAGAAAATGCAAGCAGAGAGCAGTCCCGCTTAGTGAAGCTTCGCTTGTACGTGCACTTCCCCTTTGAACAACGACTAGGCAACACTTCTTGCATTAACGTATGCGGAAAGCATAAAACTACATAGCATGGCTTGCGTGGGCCACATGGTATATAAAGTTTTCAGTTTTTTTTTTTTTTTTTTTTTTTTTGTAATTTATGTCCTCCAACGTTAGGTAATAGCGGACGGTGAATGGAATGGATGAACTTATGCTAAATGAGCCAAGGTTCCACAGAGCTTAGAGTAACCAGACATTCGTGTTACAGGATAAGAGAAACCCACGGGCGGAAGCCTTATCCAGGTAACTCTCCCTGACCGAGATTCGCACTCGGGACCTCTTGAACGTGAGGCAGACACGCTACCATCCACGCTACCGAGGCGGGCTTTCAGAAATCATACACAAGATGTTAGGGGTATGAGTGCGCAGACCTCAACGGCAGTTTCCTGAAACATGAGTTCTTCTACCATTTTCCTCTAAAGTGCATGGTTGCAGGAATAAAAAATAAAATTGGTTAAAGTTTTCATCGCGTATATGTCATCACAAGTTTATAATTTACTTTTGCAATTGGGTTAACGAAACGATGAATTATATGTTTATTTGCTATTTATTGCTAAAATGATTCCTTAAGCCACAAAATGATAAGCTAGGACTGGATTGCTGAGTGTCTATTGCCATATAGTCGCGGGCTTACCCTTGGCAAACCCGCAGCACTAGCGTGTGCGTACTGTAGACCCACGACCAGAAGGCAAGGGACGAATGAAAAGGAGAGGGGCTTGAACTGTTTGTCTGCTCTGTTAGTGGGTCTGTTTACTAGGAAATGAGTGTGTGAGAGTGCATATGAGTCACCCATCCTGCCAGATCTACTATTTGTTGCAGTAACTGTAGTGTTAGGTATTATGCATGGTATGTTATGTGACAACACTGGAATATTTTAAACGAATCTAGCATCCTTGTCGTACTGGGAAGGCAAGCACAAACACCGTTGGAACAGAAAAAGTGATTACGTTACATATTCCTCTGGCTTGCCTTCTTATTGTGGGTTCACAGCACGACATACATAGAACAATAAGTCATGAATGTAAACAGTTAACTACCAGCTGCGACACTTAGCCCAGCAGCGGGTTCTGTCAGTGTTTCAGATGGTCTAATGCGTCCAGAACTATGTACGACAGTCTTTAAAAATCAAGAGTGTGATTCTTGCTTATGACTAAAGGCTCTAGGCGTGTGCGTTTTTCCATAGGTATACTGCACATGGACTGTACTCTTATTGGTCGCGTATGTAAACAACTACAGGTAGGTATAGCCTGACCCTGAAAACCTTTTCGCTGCCAGAGAAAAAATAATCGCGTTGTACCCCACCTTGACCTTGCGTCTGTATACACTTGCAAGCCAATGGTTCACTAGCTCGCAGAGTACTACGTTACTTTGTTTTTGACATTTACACATTTGTTGGTCCTGCTGTACATTTGACGTCATTCATTATCTATGTGCAGCTAATTTGTATCGCATGCGAGCGCACATTCTCCGGCCTTATGACAAAGCCAACTGCAACAGTCATGAAGTGCAATACTTGGGATATCTTCCCAATAGGAGAATTTCATATCCAAGAGACATAGCAAGGGGTATAACGGACCTCATTTTCAGCGGGTACTGTAAATAAGCTGTCATCCGTGTCAAGCCGTGTTTAAAATGCTAAAGGTACAAAGCTATTATTTATAACGTTCGCCGTGAAAGTTTTAAGTCTTTCGCTCATTTTGTACCTATTGACTATTAATAAATTTCCTGTTTGGTAAATATGTGGCTTTGATTTAAATTTATACGATACCGCTGATTGAAATATTTCCGTAATTACTAATTGAATTTGTTATTCTTGATCAACATATACGTAGCTTTTACGTCTTTTAGTGTATCTCTACCTTAAAATAAAAGCACCCCAACCCTCGCTACTGGCATTAGTAGACAAATTAACAGACAAGTGTCGGACACGCTTTCAAATACTGACCTAGTGTATACTTTCATCCTTTGCAGGTGTGAACGCATGCCTGAGAGCCAACAAAAACCAAATATTTAATTCTGAAGTCCAACTTTGCTGCCAGATTCTGCAGATAATGTATTCAGTAATGTTCAATTACCTCCTTTATTTCTCAACTTATATTTTTGTTTCAATATTTAATTTTAAGTCCTCCAACGCTAAGTCATATCGGACGATCAATGAAATGGGCGAAATGATGGTCAAATGTGTCCAGGGTCCATGGAGCTTAGAGCTACCCGACATTCGTCTGTGAGGATAAGGGAAAACCCCAGAAAACCTTATCCAGGTAACTCACCCTGACCGAGATTCGAACTCGGGGCCTTTTGAACGTGAAGCAGACATGCTACCATCTACGCTACCGAGGCGGGCATTCAACTTATATGAAATTGATAGATAGAGTCAACATGAAAAATTCAATGCCACGGCCGGGATGTGAATCACGGATCTCCTGGTTTCCGTCCAGCCGCTCTAACCCACTGAGCTACATCAGTGGAGAATTTAATGGCATGATGGCAAGTTGGCCGTGGTAGCGCAATTGGTTAGAGCCACTCGACGGAAACCAGGAGATCCGTGGTTCAAATCCCGGCGTGGCATTGAATTTTTTCATGTTGACTCTATCAAAAACCTTAGCCTATATACGGCTAGTGTGAAGAAATGATTAATTTCCATCAATTAAGTAAAATATTAGATGAAATTGTTTTGGGACTTTAT
The DNA here is from genome assembly GCA_030765055.1 of Mantis religiosa. Lineage (NCBI taxonomy): Eukaryota > Metazoa > Arthropoda > Insecta > Mantodea > Mantidae > Mantis > Mantis religiosa. The sequence continues at coordinate 52,479,083 of CM060950.1, read as the reverse complement.
TACTTGTTATATTTTGATCTACCAGCTCGCGAAATCTGCGCACTCATGCCTCTAACAACCTGGATACCTCTAACAACTAGGATTTTTTAAAATTACGTTAAATCTGAGTGACTTTACCTAGAATCTTTTAAAGAGAAACGGTTGCCTTCTAGAGTCACTTTATGTGACACTTTTATATAAAAGGAGCTACAAGATTATGAGATATATATATTAGCTATACTCTAATGCAGGATCACTTAGGCTAACAATAGTTCGTCAGCGGTTAGTCAAAATCATAAACAGATAAGCGTCGCTTTTGCCCGGTATAAACAAGAGAAGCACTAAACCAATATAACTAGAACCTTCTGTATGCATTTTAATGTACTGGTTACCAGTACATTAAGTATCGGTTTCCGGTATTGTAGTCTTATTTTGTAATTGTAGCTGGTTGCCAGTTATTTGTATACTGGATTCCAGTAAATTTTTATTAGTTAAATTGTAAATTTTTAAATTGGTAGTTTTTGTATTTGTTTAAAATTTTTTCTTTTTTTCTTTTATTTTTTTTTATTTTATTATCTGAAAAATTATTGTTTAAAATGTATTTTTGTATTTATGTGGTAGTTAATAAATTACAATTTGGAAATCATGTCCCGGTATAAGAAATTAGGTACCGGGATTAGATTTTCAGATTTTATTTATTTATTTATTTATTTATTTATTTATTTATTTATTTATTTATTTATTTATTTATTTATTTATTTATTTATTTATTTATTTATTTATTTATTTATTTATTTATTTATTTATTTATTTATTTATTTATTTATTTATTTATTTATTTATTTATTTATTTATTTATTTATTTATTTATTTATTTATTTATTTATTTATTTATTTATTTATTTATTTATTTATTTATTTATTTATTTATTTATTTATTTATTTATTTATTTATTTATTTATTTATTTATTTATTTATTTATTTATTTATTTATTTATTTATTTATTTATTTATTTATTTATTTATTTATTTATTTATTTATTTATTTATTTATTTATTTATTTATTTATTTATTTATTTATTTATTTATTTATTTATTTATTTATTTATTTATTTATTTTTTGTATGCATTGCCATCTCAAATTTTGTGGAACTATGTGGAAATTTCCTATTCAAAATAAAAGTGCTCTGGCAATTTGAGTGGGTCCGGTGAAGCCCTATATTATAATAATTTTAATACAGAATATTCAGTATATTTTACAGACATATATTACAATCCTTAAGATCAATATTTAATTCCAGAGAACGTATTTCATTCATGTTGCAGTCTTACAATTATCGTGACTGCAAAAACACAATCGGGAATATAACTGCCTCTGTAGGATACTTCTCAGCTTTTTAGTTTTTTGGCGCAGCAAGACACGTTCATGCCATCTAAACACAGTAGAATGCTATGAAACGTTGCAGAGGAGAGGTCAAATGTTCTAGTCATCCGAAGAAGTAAACTTTAGCCATTCTGAAGATGAAGATGAAACTTTAGAAAAAGGAAGGCAAGAAAGGGGGAAAAAAGAAGATAATTGGGTGTATCACAGCCAATCAAACTATCCAAAAGTCATTTTCACAAGAAACTTATGAGCTATAAAAGAACACTTCTAAAGTTCGAAGGCTTGCGCTGAGGCTGGGGTTTTCTTTTTCTCATGTTTTGGTCCTTGCTTTTCTTCCCTCTCTTCTTTCTCGTGTTCTCCCTATTCTCGGGCTGCATCTCCCTTCACCGTATACTCCACCTCCCTAGAGCTGAGAGAAAAACAACTTATAAACAATGTGGTCACATACTGAAAAAGGATTTTATTGCACTTTATGTGATTTTATATCCCTTCTTCCCACTAGATCTTTCTTTTTCTCTTTCAATTGCTGGCGTATTCCGGGGAATTTATTCTCTTCTCAGATATTTCCCATTTTCTTTCTGGGTACAGCTTATTTTTGGATTTTTGCGGTTAGTGTTTCTCTATTTCAATAATAAATGTATCACAAATGCATATTATGTAAAATGCTATACCTCTGTTTTGTCAAGAACTATGTAGGAGTTAATAAATTATTCCTAGTTGATGGAAAAACTTTTGTCACATAAAAGATTCATGTTGAGAACACCTTAAAGCAATTAATCCAGTGAAATACATTCATACCAAGAGAACGCTGAGACTGGAGCGGAAGAACTTTCTGTGAGGCAGACACGTGTAGAGCTGGATTATGCGGATTAAAAGCAGCTAGAGCGACAGCGCAGCAAATTACAGACAAAGCTGCACTGATTTGGCTTAATATTCTGCAATATTAAAATGTATAGCACTATACCCAATAATAAAAGTTCAACGCAGGACGTAATTAAACAACATTTGTACTGTTAAGGAATTGGGGCACTATAATTAGCTAAGCCCAGCGAAAAGAAAAGAAAAAAAACCACACACATACGCACATATGGTGGCATATATTTCACATATTCATCACTATTTAGGCTAAGCTAATGGACATTCAGCTGCAACAAAATGTTATGCATCTGTACTGGATCTGTTTTTGAGAGTATGCGGCCATGTCCACGTGACGTACGTTCGCTGCAAAACATTGAATCAGTTCGAGTGGCTTTGAGTCGTAGTCCGAGTAAATCAACAAGAAGAACCAGTGCAGAGTTGGGGATTTCACGCGGATCTGCACAAAGAATTATTCAATCCGAGCTTCTCTTGTAACCGTACAAGATGACATTGACGCACAAGCTTACTGCAAGAGATAAGGAACGGAGACGGTTTGTGAGTTTGGCAATCGAGCAAGACCAGGAGGCAATGTTAGGCAACACTTGGATTTCTGACGAAGCTTATTTCCATGTGAGCGGTGTTGTGAACAAACAGAACGTTCGATTCTGAGCACGTGAACCTCCGCGAATAATCTACATGAAGGATACCTACAGGGAGAAAGTGTGCGTGTGGGTTGCGATGTCAAGCCATGGCATAATCGGTCCGTTCTTCTTCGATACTACAGTAACCGGTGAACGCTATTTAGACATGCTGCGAAACCAGTTCTTTCACCTCATTGCCACAAGTCTTCCATTGCAGTCACAATGGTTCATGCAGGATGGAAGCACGTCCCCATACTGCCAACGTTGTGCTTGATTTCCTACACGAAAGACTTGGTCTTAGGGTATTGTCAAACGGATTTCCAGAACGCTATGAAGCAGGAAGAATGTGGCCGTCCCACAACCCGGACATTAACCCATGTGATTTCTTCCTTCGGGAGTTCCCTAAAGAGATATTCCACAGAAAACCCGAAAATGCAGTGCAGCTTAGGGACATCATAGTGGAGTTATGCCGCGCCATTTCGGAAGATTTGTGTCGAAGAGTCATCACAAATGCATGTGTGCGACTTGAAGTGTAAAGCAAAATGGCAGTCATATTCAACATGTGATTCATTAGATTGTATTTTCCAGCTGTATTCTTTGTTTCTACATCAATAAATGAACAATCTTGTCAACAGCAAACATGTTATTCATTAAACATATCAGGTGACTTATCGTGCGCCATCCTGTATAACCAGACCTGAAAATCCAAACGACGGCTTACGGGAACACACTCTTCTGTGCTTTCGGTTAGAACTGCGTTTCAAACCTTAAGATATTTGCTCAAATGGTACCACTTCCATTCGAATTCGGAAGAGTCTCATTTGCTATCCTTCGATTATTCCACACAAATGTTTTTTTTTTTTTGGATAATTGCTTAGGAGAAACTGTTAATTTCTTGAATTCTTTTCCAGACACCTTGTTTGTGTACTGATATGTAAAAGGTTTCCTGTGCAATGGAATTCCGACAGTGATATGGCATAGCTTTAGATGAGAGAGTGTCAAAATACCACACTGGGCTGTGATTTCAGTCTGGTACTTCTAGTGGATATTATTGCATTGGTCTTAACCAACAGAGAGCTTCATATACAGGGTGGGAGGTGAATAAGTGCAAATAATATATATATAGTGTACAAAACAATATGTATAACAGATATGTGCATCTCGGTTTGCCCGCTTGCTAATGGCAGTGTCACAAATGATTTACAAAGTTCAAGATACCATATCTTCTGAACGGCCCTGCACACGACGACACCTGTGTTTACATCACGCACAGCGAAGGAATAAAGGTCAATATTCAGAAGCACACGGTCGTTTAAAAAGTATACAGTATGAGTGGTTTTACGTATGCTGAATTAGCAGATGTTCACTTAATTTACGGCGCTGCTGGGGAACCTGCCAATCCTACGTGGCACTTGTATTGGAAACGATTTCCAAATCGTCGTCTTCAATCTTTGACATCTGTAATAGCCGTAAAGAAGTTAAAATCATATGACGTACACAGCGTCATGTTCATTTATTATATTTAACCGTACACAATACTGACACCTCCTTTTGCATTGTTTTAGTTTTTGCTAGAGTGCTTTTGTGTTATGGCTTAAATCTAGTTTTTCACCGTTGTAAGAGTAATGTAAGGTTATTTGTACTTTAACGAACCGGAAAACAAATGCACGTATATTGATGTTATTGGTGATGTATTTAATGCAAGTAAAATAAATTTAAATAAATCACGGTCGGCCACTCCAGCGGCAGAGCGAGGCTAGCAGTGTGACCTCTTAAGCGAGTACTAGCCATCAACAAAAAAAAAAAAAAAAAAAAAAAAAAAAAAAAAAAAAAAAAAAATCACAGCATTTTGTCCATGAGCGTCATTATCACAAATAGTAGAAAAAGTGTAAATTAGAGGTTCATCATAACTCCCTGAAACGCTGATACAAATATTTGCACTTATTCACCTCCCACCCTGAATAAATACGAATATACCCAGTCGAAGGCTAATTATTACCGTTCCCTCAATATATGCTTCTTAGAGGAAATACATACATAAAAGTAGAAGAATATTTTGTCTCTGGATCAACTGTTTTTGAGGGGAAAAAAGACAACTAGCTTTTCTTTCAAATACGATTATTAGCTCATAAGGCTGTACTAAGATAACAGTAACTGGTACCTTTGTGACATTAGGCAGGGCTTTCACTGTGAAGGACATTTTCAACACCTTTTTACATGCGTCATGTAGCTGAAATATTCAACAATGCAGGTGACACATCCCTAAATCCAATTTAACACGACGAAAGGTTGCTGTAATATTTTGGCGAAATAGCGAGTACTACAGGCATGTTAATTGATTACATAGAACAGAAATATAAAATGGAAGGAATGACTTCAGCATGTAATAAGGATCCATCGAATATACCAGAAATAGGCATTGGTTTATTACATTATAGAAGTAACGATAATTGGATAAGCTATTTATTTTGAATCTTAAACGTTTTATAAAAATCCTTTGTTCGAATTATAGATTTCAAAGCATCTAATTGAAACATTCAGATCGGAAAATTAATAACAGGCACGAAACATTTGTTTCTTTACGCTCATGACCCCAGATCACAACATTATGAAAGCTTAAGTTAGCCATGGTGTTTTCCAAAATGATGTTATCGTGAAAGTGAGCATAGGTCAGCAATTTCTGCAACGGGGTCTGGTTGTGTGTTTTATGTTCTTTAAAACCCCAAGAAATGATCATGGCATTAAAATATGTGGCAAAATATGTTTAAAACAATAAGACTTGTAACTGACTTAAAATTAATTAATAACTTCCATTCCACTCGATAAAAACAAAAGGGATTTTAAGGAGCTGAGAAGGCATTTAACCGTGAACTTTTTGGAGAGTGCCAGCCTGTTTCTGCTGCAAAACACCATTGGCACAATGAGAGAGCAAACTACGAGTACTAGACTTCTGCAAAATGCAGTAATTGACTATGCGACATCTAGCTTGTCGTAGATTCTTCAAGACTGTCTTAAATAGCTCTCTGATGTAAGAACAAACTAACAACGGATTAAAGTGTAAAATACCTCACCTCAATGCCCTCATACTTTTATTCCTGAAATTAATGTGATATACTATGCTAATGTTGTGGCACTCCGTCCCCAGTAACAGCGTGTGCTCCTGCTTTGTTTTCACCACGAGAAGCAACATAGTCAGTAATAACACACGTTATTTTGGCACAAACAGCTTATATAAAAGTATCATATAAAACAATGGAAATAATCATTTCTTCCACACTAGCCGTGTGTAGGCTAAGAGTTGAATGAGTAGAACCAGACTGAAAGATTCTATGCCATAGCCGGGATTTAAACCACGGATCTCCCGCTCCTCATGGGGTTGCTCTAACCATCTGAGCTACTATGGCCAACACGCCGACGTGACATTAAATTCTCAAATGAAATGAACAATAAACTCAGTCTGGCTCTACTCATTCAAATCTTAGCCTACACACGGCTAGTGTGGAAGAAATGATTATTTCCATCAATTTACCTAAATAACACCGTGGTTTAGCCATGAATCTTAGGACTTAAGTACTTACCGCATAGTAAGTCCCCACAAAAGGTGTCTCATAGCATATGAGAACCCTAGTGGTCTACTGGGTAAATATATGAGTCAGTTGGAGAATTTAACGTCATGTAGGCATGTTGGCCATCGTAGGTCAGATGGTCAAAGCAACCGCACGGAGAGCGGGAGATTCGTGGTTCAAATCCCGGCTATAGCATAGAATTTTTCATTCTGGCTCTACTCATTCATATAATACTAACTTTGGGAGGATATAATAGACAATTGGGAGATTACATTACACTATTTACATCTCAGAGAAAACGTTGGAAGTGTCCTCCACCAGCATCTATACATGTTTGCACTCATCTCACCATATTCTCTGAAGCTTTACGGAGATGATATCGAATTGAGAGAAGCTTATTTGCAGCAAGATGGAGCAACGTGTCATACATTCAATGACACCATGGAACTTGCAACCAGTTACTTTGATAATCGAATAATCTCAAAAGGTCTGTGCCCCCCCCAGACCCCCTGACCTAACCTCACCGGATTTGTTTTCTTTTGGAGGTATCTAAAAATAGATTGCACAAGAATAGGCTACTGATAATTGATGTTCCCATTGAATCCATTCGAACCGAAATAAGTAATATTGGCAAGGATACTCTCTGTAAAACTTCAGAGAATATGGTGAGACAAGTGCAAAAATTTATACCTAGATGGTGGTGGAGGACACTTCCAACATTTTCTCTGAGATGTAAATAGTGTAATGTAATCTCCCAATTGTGTATCATATTCTCCCAAAGTTACACATGTGTCCTATTATTGGTTCAAACATTATGGCCTATTGATGTAGTTCAGGTTTATATGGATCGCACTATACTCTGGCGTGCTTCCTTCCATTACCGGAAATCGGGTTCCATATCCCTTGGTGAACATTTTATTTGTCATACTGGGAACCGGGGTACCGTATCCTCGTTAAAGATTTTATTTGTCATAATGGAAAACCGCATTCCGAAGGACCGGTCTCGAACCTACCCCATCCAGTGACTTTTACTGGGGTTTTCTAGGGTCCCTAGGCAAATACTGAGTTGGATAACTACATTCACATAATTTCCTCTCCCTCCATCTTATCTCCGTTATCATAAAATCATCTCTGATCTGGTGACCTCTTTCAGCGAAGAAATATACGTGGGTGCCTCGGAGTTGCATGGTAGGATGATATACTCTTGGTAAAACTTCCTCCTCCATTAGGACGGTCTCTGGTCTATGAACGTGGTCTGGCGGAGCCGTTTCTGGACCCAAATAGGGTGGAATACCGGTTGTACTGGCTCCTTGGGGCGGCCGCCGTCTCTTCTCGCCCATCATTCCTCCCAGGGATACCCCACTTAGAGTATAGATACAATAGACCAAGTTTGGACCTCTGTGTCAAATCCCCTCCGTAGCTTAGTCCAGTCCAGCCTAGTCCATGCTGGAAATCGGGGTTCCATATCCCGTGGTGAACATTTTGTCATACTGGAAATCAAGGTTTGATTTCACCTGCTGAAGTGTTTGTCATAGTGGAAGCCGTGTTTCATATCCCTTGGTGGATATTTTGTTTAGCATACAGGAAAACGTGTCCCATATCCTAGTTGAACA
>CM060950.1:52433540-52466040 GCA_030765055.1 Mantis religiosa | reverse complement strand
TATAAGTTAAGGATACCCGGCCCCCTTCCAATATGTGCCAGTTAAGCATAGAGGAAAATCTGAAGTTAAATAAGAGAGAAAGGAAAGTCGCACGAAAATAGATTCCGATGTGAACTGCGTCGTATCACACTTCTGTACACATGTGAGAGGTTTTGAATTGTTTTGTAAAATTGTCATCTCCATGTTAGTTTTCCCTAAAATTCAGGATCTACAAACAGGCGGTCCAACAGCGAATTGCCCTCACTTCTCAGGTAAGTGTCCCTTACACAAATGTCTCTATCACAACGGTCACTTACCAGCTTTTCCCGCTGATGTATGTTTCATTGGATCAATATCATTATTAATATAAGCATTCATTTCTTTGAGGAAAGTCGCTTAGTTTATCAGATGTAAACTTCAATTTTTCTGTTCCACTGCATATAACAAAAATAACATTTTCACCATATTTTATACACACTTTTGCAATTATGACCCGCAATTATTACAGCAACATTATAAAATGTTAAACCTTACACCAAATTTAAAAGCACGCCCTCCCTTTCTCCTTTCCCTGGTGTTTTGTATAACTAAAAGGTTATCATTTAGCAATGGAAACACTTTATATCTTAAAAGAATAGTCCTGAACTGTTGCTCAGTAATTACAGTTGAAGGAACATTGAAGTGCAAAAATATCAAAGCTAATAATTTAACTTTTTATCAAGTACGAAGATTATTAATATTTGCACTTTCGCATGGTATAGATAGTGGCCTTCAAATACTCCAAATATCTAAATGAATAGCAACCATTAAATACAGTTTATAAGAGAAACACTAGGCATCTACATAGTACTTTAGATTGGATTCTTCCACTTTAAAATTCAGACAGTTTTACACTCTATCTCTTGCATTCCTCAAATTTTGAATTGCATGAACCCAAACGTTTGCAGTTAAGACATCATCAAACTTTGGATAAAGCTTATCTAGCACTTCGTATTCCCGTAAGAGGGATGGATTAGTAAAAGGAGTTACTAAGAACGGGATTTGGCATGGAGACCACTCGTGATCCATTGTACATATTCCCCCAAGTGGGGCATTCCCCGATGGAAGGATGACGTGAGAGGAGAGAGAGCGGCCATCCCAAAGAGCCACGACAGTGAAGAGAGCTGGGTCCCTACATTTTACTTAGAGACTTCCGCCAACAGGCCAGGAAAACGGACAGGCCCCTCCCCCTACTGTGGTACTGGAACGGGCCCAGCAGTCAGTAAGCAAATGGTCGCAAATGGACAGTACTCACCGAGGTCTACTTCCCATAAGCCCCAGCCCCGTAGGACCGGGAACCCGGGCCTCATCTGTTATTTCCATTAGGACAGCACCTATTTTATAAGCTGCCCCCCGTCTGCACACGGCAAACGGGACGGATGTGGATACGCCACATACGCGCCAGTCCTTAATGAACCAGCTACCAAATAACCTTGGTAGGGCCGCCAGTGTCTAGCTCACCAGCTACTAGCTCTGCAGGCTAGTCCCCGGGACTTATGAGGCAACCCTCTACCCCCTCCGAGCGGCCCTTGGCGGCCTGGCCAGAGGTACCCAATTGCATGTGGGTGACGGGAACCATTTGCCCCCTCGAGACCAACCCAATCCGAACAGCTCCCATGCGGGAGGGGCTCGTTATGTTCGGCCCGAGGTTCCTCTAGTAACGTCAGAGGTACCACGAGTGCTAGGGGTCCGTAGCGCCCGCACTTTGGCAGCTAAAAGGGACGGATCCCTTCCCCTACGGGGGGTCGCAAATGGACAGCAGGATCTGAGATCGACAACCGATCTTCCGTAGGAGGAAGCAGTTTTCCTCAGAACATATCATCCTGCCATGCACCGCCTAACAGCCGCTGACACTTCTACCCTGAAAGAGACCACCAGATGAGAGATGATGTGAAAGGAGGGACAAGAAATTCGGGGGATGTAATTAACCTACCTAGCACTCGACTAGCGAGCTGGGAAAACCCTCGAAAATACCCCATGGGTCAGGTAGTCCGTACCGGGAATCGAACCCGGTGCTCCCAAAGGTGTGCCATAGATTAAACTGCCTGAGCCATCCCGCTTGGTTCCGTAAAAGGGATAAAGACGTTCATAGTAACCACGAAATATGCTTTAGAGTGTGAATGAAATATGTCTCAATTGTTTGCTCTTGTTAATTTCATCCAGCATAGAATTATGCAGTTCAATGTGAAACAGGAACTTTTGGTCAGAAAGCTAAATTATTTAATACAATTTTATAGTAAATTCATTACCAATTATTATTTAAATTGGTTCAATAACTATATATACTTGAGAACAGTGCAAAGTACATTTTCGTCATTATTGTGAGATTGAGAATGTGATTTTCTGTGCAATATGCTGTATGCTGCACCGGGGTAGACCTCGCACTCTGGTCAGATACGTCGAGAAAGGGCGAATGTTATTACAGTAGAATAGTATTTCAGCTATTTCGAGGTACCGTTAAACGGGTCCGTAAACAATTTTTCCTATCGGACGCGCAGTTTCAATATCTATATATACGGGGATAGAATGGTCATTTGAAGACATTTTGTAATTTCGTCTTGGTGTGTTCACTTACTTATTTTTCTATCAGCCTTTATTGCACGCAGTCACTAGTGGTTGAAAATGAGAATATTTGAAGGTGTCGGGGTTCCATATCGAAAGCTAAAAACAATGGAATAAAGTAAAGTTTTGAGAACCCAAAAATAAGCAATGGAACCCAAAAAGTCCATGCAGGAGAAGCAGTTTACAGCAGTCGGAGGCAAAGGGAAAGCAGACGGCAGACCAGCAACGAATCCTAGGGGAGAGTCCCGACTTCGAATCGAATGTTAAGTTCAAAATGGACCTTATAGTTTACTGAAAATTATACATATAAATAAATTTAGTATTAATTTTAAGTGCAGAACTGTTTGAAGATTAAAATTTGTACTTGCGTTCATACGAATACGTACAGTCAACTGCAAAGTAATAATGGCCGGTGGTTTATGTTCGTAAAGAAATATTAAATCGCCTGTCCCAGCACTTTACTAAATGTGTGTCTTATAAGCACGTCATTTGCTGACCTAAAGCAAAACCTGTTCACAGCTTAATGTTACGACACAGAATTTTGACGGGGAACAAATACAAGATTGACCTCTCCTTGGGCTGCTATGGATAAAGAATGTCAACGTACTACATAAATAAAGTACTTCCGTACTTCCTCACCCCTTCGCCGCTAACCTATGCCCTTTTTCATAGTGTCAGATTTGAATTCAAACCAAAAAAGAAATTGGCTCACCCAGTGCCGGTGTACACCACAGACAATAAGAAGTTTGTGTTAACATTTAAAAAGAAAACCAATAAGTAACCATAAGCATCAGTACGTTTTCGTGTACTCGTCTGTAAACCAAATGTGTGCTTTCAGTCGCTCAATAATGGTTTCGCATATGTCACTCCGTAATCACGATTTCTTTTTAGTAATAAAATAGTATTCTGCAGTGTCGGTATTGTAAAACTGTAGCAAACACTTCGCCTTAGATGGATTCATACATTTTAATGGACGATGACTCAAATGAATCAAATGAGGCTGAAATGAGCTTAAGGTCCACAGAGCTTAGAGGTACCCGAGATATATCTTTTATGAAAAGGGGAAGTCCCGGCAAAATACTTTAATCACATAACTCAATCTGTCCGTGATTGAAACTAAGGACCTCTTCAACTTAAGGCGGACACGCTAACACCTAAGCTACAGAGGCGGGCAACTATATTACCTAGTGCCCCTAGCTTTAGTTTAAGGTTCCTACCTTTTGTTTAATGACAACGAAATTGTTATTTGAAGATAACTTTTCACAGACATCGCATACATACCACTTTTTTCTACAATTGTCAGAAGTAGTGCCACTACGAACAGCAGCAATGCGTCCTTGCGCCAAGAAATATGCAGAACGTTTGCAGAAATTTCTAAATTTTAGTTACGTGCCATCATTGTGCATCATCTGTGACAACGCTCTGGATTACATTTTCTTTCAGGAGCAGAAAGGACATAACTGTCAGTCAAAATATTTCCATGTGACGTCAGCCAGCAAGAAACACTCCGACTCTCAACTCGATAAGCGTTGAAGTAGCTACTAGCGATTGAGGGAAATGAATGGTTAAAATAGGTACTACATACTTCTTCTCTTCTCTCTATGTCTTTTCTTTCTTATCCCAGAAATTGCTACGTCACAAACTCTAATATTACAAAGGTATAGTGAATTGTAGACTCTCATGCATAACATAAACGTAGATAGCATAGAGAGCATATGAAAATGAGAAGATAAACATAATAGTTGTTTGGATTTGAATTATTATTCAGTAATTGCATTGGCGCCTTCTGGAAATTAATTATGGTTTAAGTGGGTGCAAGTAATTCATCGGAAATTAAGCGTTGCTTGGTGTTTATAATTAGAGCATTAAATTCTGCAACCCTCTATAATTTAGCTGGCCACAAAATAAAATTAGCTTCAGACTCATCCGTTGTGCAATATATGTGTGAAACAAGATAGGATCTTTGTATGGGCAAAGGGAAATGAATGCTGAAAACACTGGCCATTATTGACTACATCAATATTCCAGTATTTGTTATTTCGGTTGTTTTGGCAACGGCAAATGACGCAACAATTTACAGTGAATAGAAAAACAAAACGTTTATCGAGCTGATGCAAGGCATTAATTTACCCTCTATAGAAGTTATTCCAAATAACACAGAGTAGTCGAGGAAGGAATAACCTTATTGCAAACAGTTCAATACATTACCAAACTTCCATTGAGTTAATTACTTTGGAATGAAGTTGCGGGGATGCGTCACAAGAGGTTTCGTTGAATTGCACCACAACAAATGACTATGCATGATAATTCTCTCTCATTTGCAGTATCAACTCGCAAACCAACTAGAGTGTCCTTGCAAACTTTACTACTTCACATTTATTTGCTAGATTAGCTGCACTTCAGTGAAACCTAGCAAGTACGGTGATGCAATATGTGGGCATCTAATGCTAGCGTAGAAATTCCTTGCACACAATTAAAAACGTAACCATAATGGGAATTGCATGAAGGAAAATTAAATTCTTTCTCTGTGTATATTAGGTGCCAGAATAAAACAGTGTAATTTAATGTTTTATAATAAAAGCTATGTGCAGCAAAAATATTTCAGCTTTAAATGTACCATCAACTAATGAGAGCTATATACAGCATGTTCAAAAATTCCCATCTCGAGCATACATGGACGGCTATGTATGTTATGTTTTGAATATCGATAAAGAAAAACCTATCAATGTTCCGCTTTTGCCGGTGCAATTCTCGCAAAAGAATTTTGTTGATTCAACACACAACTGATGTGTACTCCAAGATATTTCAAATCAAATTAGCAGAAGCACTGCTTCAGATTGGAATACTGAAATTCGTTTTAAAATACGAATGAATAAAAGCATGAGTTATTGCGTTTTCTTGAGAAAAAGAGTTACTTATTTGGTAAAATAAATATGGTCGCTTATTCCCTCTGGCGTTTAAGATTGTTACGAAAAGTGTTAATCACAAATCATTCTTTTATAGTTTAGCAGAAACGAAAGATACATTATTCTCAAACAGGGTGCTCAATGTAATGTACATTACATTATTGTGATATAGGAAAACAAAGAGGAGAGAGAGGGAGGAAAGAAAAAAGAAAATCTACTACCACCCTGCGATTCTGAGGCTCGGAAGGTGTCGAGCTGACGGAGAAGTGAAGCTTGTGGGCAGATGTGAACTTCAAGGGATGCATTTAATTTGCAATCATTAGGGACCTCATTTACCTTGAAGTGGTTATATTGGTGGAGGTAGATTTATGCCACACGATGCGGCGACATATTTGAAGTAGGATTCGTTGTCGTGAGGTCCACGCCCCACATGCAAGAACGGTTTCGCGTTTCTCTCGGTGTGGCGACGAGTGGAGAATCCAAAACTTACCTCGATGTAGAAGCGATGAACTCTCATGTCTCGAGGCCGTGAAGATGATGGTCTCGAAGATTTCTGTAAATTTTCGTTCCGATAGCTGCAGCGAGCGATGAGATGTGAAACCTCAATGCCGTGGTATCGATTCAAAAGGGATTTTGCGTTTGGGCAACTATGAAATAAGATTATGAACACCGTTTTACTTTACATGTATTTATTTCTTGACATCTTTTGCTTCACAAGCGACTTTTTCACTGGTATAACACTTTACTAACTTTTAATTTTCTCCTTCGCTTTGCGAATGATGCAACGCTTTTCCACTTATATTATTTCTCGTCGCATCGCGTATTCAGCGTAAATTTTAATCATTTATTACACGTTAATGAACGGTGAACTCCACTAAGTTCCTGTAGTTTTCAAGAGCCCTTATCCAGAAACACGTCTACACGCTTCGAGAGTATAAGGAAGAAGAAGAAAGAAATTTAAGTATAAAATTATTGGTTCTTTTCTCTGTTTCGTTGCTAGGTTACCGAAATACTAAATTTTGATTGGTCCGACGTCACAATTTGTGAATTTTCTGAATGTGGGATTTTAATAAACCTAAGCATACGTTGCATCATCTACATGGCCTACTTGGTTATTGATTTACATTGAATTTCAGATGGCCAAGTTTACTTTCTAAGTCCATATATGGAATTTTAAAATATATTTACAGACCAATAAGCAATATCAGCTTTAACCTAATTACGCTCTCAGCCATACCTAGACGCCCTTTAGACCTCTCCCTTCATCTTTCTCCTATGAAATTCCACCTGGATAAGGTTGTTTCCGGCGTTTTCCCTTATCCTCAAAGACGAATGTCGGGTAACTCTAAGCTCTATGGACCCTTGGCTCATTTGAGCACCATTTCACCCATTCCATTCATCGTCCGATATGACTTAACGTTGGAGGACGTAAATTACCCAAAAAAGGAAAGAAAAACAGAGGTCACGTTGGAAGCACAAAGGGCCACTTTGGCCCACGTGTAATGTTCTGCGGGGTTCCTCTGTGATATGTACCTTTAACTTCCATCGCACGCTACTTTCATGGCCACCATAGCGGTTTCTTAGGTTTAATACCCAGGACTATATGGTTTTTTTTTGTTTTTTTTTTTTTAACTTTTACTGTACGTCTATTGGCATGAGAACTACAGCAAAATTCCGACATGTTAGAGCTGATTTGAGCTTGAGATGGCTTATTTTGACATGTATATCGTTGCCACTTCTTGAGCCGTCTTTGGTAATATTTGTTAAGCAGTAATACACATTTTGAGGTTCCGAGTTTTCAACATCAGTCTGCAGTGCATTACCAATTCTTTGGCTCACAGACGAAGATAAATAGCCCCAGGTAACGTTACTGTGGTGCTCTGCAATCCGCCTAGGTATTTTTGGGGGACCTGCTTTAGTTTGAAGTATACTGGAACTGTGGTCACTTGTTCGAAGTCAACCTGAAAGAAAGGGCATCCAGAACAGCAGGAGCCAGGCTGTTTTATGAGATATCATCAGCACGGTCTAATACATATGTGAACCAGCCTTAGCAGAATCAGTTTTTCGCTGTGCGACCCACCGGCGAGGTTGGTTGCTGTGTCGGCGGTATGGGTGAGAAAAATTCTGTGATAACTATAGAGGGCAAAGTGTAAGCCCTCTAAATAACTTCTAAAATACTTAGCATAATCACTTAAAATTATTCACATATATCATGCAAGGAGATTTTGGGATAGCTTCCCTTTGTTATTGAGCATTTTTTGGCATTTGCTTAGGAAATGTCACATTATACTCTACATTTCAATTTGAGAAATAACGGAAATACCTCAAAATGTTATTTTTATGTTAATCTTAAAAGGTGATTTTTGTGAACTATCTCTTTTAATGCTTCTGAGATGAAAATGGGGAAATGGGGGAGGGAGGGCTTAAATCAACAGAATGCATATGTGTATATGTAAGTAGGTCTTGGTGGCTCAGTTGATTATGCGCAGGCTTATTGATCCAAGCTTGTGGGCTCAAAACCACCCCAAGTCGATAAATTTTAAATGTGTTTGAAAGCAATAGCAGTATGTCAATATAGGTATTTACCAGTGTTTAAAAGAACTTGTGCGAGATGAAATTCAGGTACATAGACAGCGATGATGTGATCGTCTAAAATGACAGCGTCCTTAAGAAACAAAATACTTTTACCGTAATCTATTCCAGATGTATGAAACTATACAGTAAGGCACCTTTATAGAGTAATGGTCCGTTCTCACTGAATCGAGCGTAGTCCTTTTTGCAGTAAATTTACCCGAAAACGCACAGCTGTCTGCATAATTTCTTTTTAAAATCATTTTAATTCTAAAACTGAGAAATTTAATAGGAAAAACTAGTTTCCATACTGATTCTATTCTGGAAAGTAAGAATGTTTGCTGGCATGTATGCTCCTTAAATTGTACATTACACTAATCTCTGTTTCATATAACCTTGCCCCGCTGAAATGTATCACTCCGCGTTCAACTACCTCCCCCTCGCCCTAATTGGCTAATGCTTTCGCACCATAGGCCATAGGCGGTGCCTTCCCGTCACATTTAAACCTGCAGCAAACGTCGTAATAATTGCCGGGAAGATAAATAAAATCATACAAATAAGGATATTGTCACCCGAGCGTCGGAACACCCTGTAGACTGGGCAAGCAGCAGACGGGTCGGTGTTCGCCCCGCCCCCTCATTTGTCTTATAGCGTTAAGAAGGGATGGCTGGGACAAAGAACACCACTGTGCCGACTCTTTCTGTTCCACCTGTGTTCTCGAACCTACAGGATATTTCCTCTAATCTAGAACCTTCCGATCGACCCGCTGGCCCTATATAAGCAGCACGTCGGGCAAGAGGAGTTAGACAGTTCTTGGTGTAAGAATGCAGTGCTAGTGTACGACGCATCGGAAGATTGTACGTAATTACGAGTGCAAGTGAAATTGTAACGGACGAACTGGTGAATCGTAATTGCGTGCATTACGTAATTCTGTGTAATTGACAAGAGTTTAACTGTAAGTCGGTGGAAATAAAGAACATTTTTGAGTGGTGAAATTGACTTTTCATTTCACGAACCCACAAAGCCACAATATGAAGGCATGCAAAAATACAAGTTTATAATGAACTGAGCAAATTGAAACAGAATGACTGAGCAATGAAACTGAAAAAGTTTATAATGAAAGGCCTTTGGCCTTTTCCACTGGGATTTTTTTAAACCAGCACACATACCTTTCAAAAATGCTTGTCTTTCAGTCTTAAAATTCGTGTCACCCATACCTTACTTTTCGTGTGTTCTTCGTGTATATTTTGCGATTTGTATCTCGGTGCAGTCTGGTTGTCCTTAAATAACGTCTTCCCACACAGCAATATCGCCTCTGTCTTTTAGCACATTTTTCTTGCCTCTTTTTTCATTCACAAATCCCAGCTGTATAAGCAATCTGCTGAAATTTGGTGAATCTGCATCCTCATTTACAGCAGACGAAATGTTACTTATGTTAGGGAGTTCGTTTCTAAAGAAAAACTACACACATGACGACGCACAACACTTTTCACGTATTTTGTCCGAACACGCACTTTTGTTTATTCCTGCTTTTGCCTGGAGTGGTAAGTGTTCCCGTTTTCTCAGTTTCATATCGTGATGTTCCTACGGATCTAACACTCACACCTGTAACTTCAGAGCACAGCTGTTCGACTTCTCTCACTGACAAAGACGGATTCTTCTCTGTGAGTGCACTAAACACATGCAACACAATTCTTTTTTCGCCGCTTTGTAAAGGTTTTCCCTTGTGATGCTTCAGCGAAAAACTGGCGGTAGACTCTGCCATTATACATATAATAAGTACATGCGCAATAAACGATCAATAAAATAATTTAGCTCTCGCACACTCGAATGGCGATATATGACTAATCCAGTTCAAAGCAAGGTCAGTAATAAAATTCGTATAAACAAATGTCACCACTACCGCTAAATCACGTGCTTTCGTGCCATGTGCTTGAGAGTAAAGGAACCTTCCCTTTACTTCGTTTAAGAATTAACATGCATTTCAGATAAATCAACTCTGTTGCGTAATATATTTAATTCAAACAGCTACGAAAATATACATTTGATAATTCTCTTCCAACATATAATGATATATCACCATGTCAAATAACGAACTAATTTTTACCGCACATCAGTCTATACTGCAATTGCAGCCAATGAGAGGTGATAAGGTCACGTGACCGTTAAGAGATACGGGGCAAGCTTACGTGAAACAAGGTATAAATATAAACGTGCCAGGAAGCAGAGTTGTCACCCTTTCAGAATTTATCAACACTGCAAGCAATTCTTCGTTCATTCAATAATTAATATACAATTATATATGTTTTGGATAGATAGAGTCACATGAGAAACTCAATGCCATGGCTGGATTTGAACCATGGATCTCCTGGTTTCCGTCTAGTCGTTCTTACTAATTGAGCTACCATAGCCACGTTGCCCATAGTAGCTTAATTGTTAAGAACGACTGGACGGGAACCAGGAGATCCGTGTTTCAAATCCCGGCGAAGGCATTGAATTTTCATATTGACTCTATCTATGCAAAACCTATATTTGAGCCTATATACGGCTAGTGTAAAAACTGATTAATTTCCATCAATTATCTTAAAGTTATATATTTATTAATTTGTTGGATATTGTTTCATTTGACGTAAGCAATGTTGTGCAATAATCTGTGAATGCATTAGTTTCTCTGAATGTTTTCAGCTTCTGAATTTGTTTCATTGATGTAACTATAAACTGGCCGTTAAATTTACAACACGCTGAAAATTGCTCAGTTTTTACTCTATATTCCTATGCAGTATTTCCTATAGCACTGTAATCTTAACTGCTAATTAACGTAAGAGAATATATTAACTGTGGATACACTAGATAGTATCATTACTAATTGTAGTAAACATGCATCTTATTGATGAACACGAACAACCCTCAGGAACTAATTACGATTATTTGCTTAGTGTGGAGGCCACTTGCATATGACAGAAACAAGCAATCAGCTGCATCCAATTTAGCATTACTAGTACTAGTTATTAAGCCCTAGGTTACTGATGGTGATATATATGCATAATAGAAAACATCGAATTCAGTTCTGTTGATCTGTTGCTGAATAGTTCAGGCTCAGTCTCTGCCTTGTTCAATTTTACAATTCTAGGTTTCAAAATACAATGTACTGCATTCACATTAGCTTCCTTATCCTCTCATTCTCAAACCCTCAGCTCTAATTCGTGTTAACAGGAAGGGTTTTATTGTAAATTTCCTGGTACCTTTAATGAATACCGTAGACTAAGTGACTGGAAATAACTTTAAGAGCCAGTAGCCATGTGAGGGCTTTAAAAGTATGTTTTCATCTCATAGGTATAACGAAAACGTATGAGAAAAACATACATATTTGAAAACTCAAACCAACTAAAAATGTCGTAGCCCAAAGACACATACACTGTGTACATGTAATTAATTTTTCTTTCACACTAGCCGTGTGTAGGACGCACTATGAAGGGGTAGAGCCAGACTGAAAAATTCAATGACATAGCCGGGATTTGAACTACGGATCTTCAGGGTTCTGTCCAGCCGCTCTATCCATTTGAGCTACTATGGCCAACGTGCCAACATGACATTAAATTCTCCAAATGACTCGTATTTCTCCCGGTAAACCACTAGGAGTTTTCATAAACACATGAGACAACTACCTTAATGGCGACTTTCTATGCTGTAAGTACTTTAAGGCCCGGGCTTTATAGTTCGGACCACTATTAGGTACAATTAATGGTCTAATTATATATACATGGAAAATGAATAATAAATGGATAAATAAATAATAAATGGATTAATATCTACATTTTTTTACAGTAAGCTCTATCTCATACGAATTATTAATTATCAGGGCTAAGAAGTTCGAACCGCTCGCCGTACCCTATGCAGTTTGTGACTGATCTCCTGTATCCAATTAAGTCGTTGTTAAGAAACGCACAGCGCAGAGGTATTCAAACCGGTTGCCTAGAGAAAAAATGACTTATGAGATATTCGTAAGTGCACATCTATTTAGACCATTATGTACAATATACAAATTCTTATATAGTACATACGGATTTGTCTCTGATTACATTATTTAAATTGGCACCTTGGGGCAAACCCCAAGCAATTATAACGCGGATTATGACATTTCCGGATCGAATGAAAATAATATCCAAATAATAAAATTAATTTGTTAAATATCTCAAACTCTTACTAGACAAAATGCTAAAACAGGAATTTTACTACATATATACTCATCTGTGGCCGTATTATTAAAAACAATAATGTACCACTGAAGCCTTTAAAATAAAAAAACAAGTCTATGTCCCGTAAAACAAGATTTAGTTGATTGATAATCTATTGCAAATTCGTTAATGATTTCAGCTAATTTAGTTTCTCGATCTGGCTTCTCCTTTTTCCATGTTTGCTGAAGTATCCCGCTTAAATGCAAATGTAAATAATGAAGTAAATAAGGACATGAATAATTACACTTCCAGAAAACATACATTGGTTGTACGGCAATTTTAGTTGCTCATCTTTGAAGCACAACAAATTTGTTATTCGAATGCCTTCGTAACAACGTGCTCTGTGTCACGCAGTTACACCTGTTTTGCAGTAATAGGTTGCATATTACGATGAACCTTACACTTGCTAGTAGCGCTGACTGGCCGCTCCTACACTGCTAAAGGAAATCGGTACGAACTTCCTAGCTCTGTTAATTACAATTAATCCATTCAGAACGAGGATTATATCAGTCTTCCCATGAACCTCAAGATCAGTAGTCATAGAAATATATAAAATATGTGGTATTTTCCTCAAACATATTGTAACTTTGTGGGTTCGTAGAATTAAAAGGCCGAGTTGCAGAAATTAAAAATCCCCTTTATTTTCGTAGCAATACACTGTTCAATTCTCACGTAACAACATTACATCACACAGTCTTCCAAGGTCGATGACAATAACAAACACCTGCAGCTGATCGTTAAAAACAACACTGACTGTTACACAACAACTGCTTCACAACTACAACTGTCCTGCTAGCGTGTCACAATCCCTTTTATATCTCCATTCATGATTACCAGACTGTTCTGTCAATCACTAGAAGTTACTGGAACACAAGGCATCTAATTACATAATTCGAACATCCTATCACCTTTCAGAAACGTAACTTAATCTACCCGGCGAGGCCTTTGCCTCAGTTAATCTTGCTTGCCGGCGTTATCTGTGAAACCTATCCGTCTATTGTCTGCCAAGCCGCCTTATCGCGATCGGGTTCGCGACAATATAGATAAAAAAATGAAATGCTCTGTATCTAAAGTGCAGTATTTTCTTGAAGGGGGAATATTCTGAAATATCTTATATCGCAACCTTGAATCATGCAGAACTAAATCCAAGTTTGGTGTTCATCGAATACTTCTTTTGAATCATACCACTCATGTGCAGTCGCACGCTCAAAAACGAATTCGCGGAAGTTTTCAAAAAATGCGTTTTTTTAGAGGTCATAAGCGTGTAAAGTGGTCCAAGGTAAGATTCGAAAGAATAACTTCTTGATCTCTTACTTATCAGTCGATTGCTTTGAGATGCTTTTCTATCATTATTATAGCTTTCAAATGGGAAGAGTTCAGTTCTGCAGCAAAAGAGTTACGATTGCGTCCTCGTCGTTGCCGCTTTTTACCCCCACTCACAGATTTCCCTCTCGCTCGAACAGTATTCCAGACCTGCAGCTAGCCCGCCTCGGTAGCGTAGATGGTAGCGTGTCTGCCTCACGTTCAACAGGTCCCGAGTTCGAATCTCGGTCAGGGCGAGCTATATGGATAAGGCTTTCTCCGGTGTCTTTCCTTATCCTTAAAGACGAATGTCGGGCAGCTCTAAGCTCCATGGCTCTGGACACATTTGAACATCATTTCAGCCATCCTATTCACCGTCCGATATGACTTAACGTTGGAGGACGTAAAATTACACACACACATACACACACACACGCACACACACACACACACACACACACATACCTGCAGCTACAGATTACGGGAATCTAGAGTAAAATGTCCCAAACTGTAGTTGGTTGAACTCAAATTTGAAACATAGATAATCGCGGTTTTTGAATGCTATATCCAACAGTTTAAGAATGTTTAATATAATGGAACTGTAAATAGAACATGTGAATCACTGTTGTGCCGGCAGGCACTAGCCGCGCACTTCACACCTTGCGCTGGTTAAACTGGTACAATATGCCTACAACACTTACAGGCGTAACAGAGGTCCAGATAACGGGAAATACAGACAATGAACTGAGTCACACTTGTCCCATTTAATAATTCAAACTTTAATTCAATACTGTAAACTTTTACAAATAACAAAATATTCAACAATAAATGTTCTCTTAAAGCAACACAGGAAATCAAAAGCATCACAATCATTAAAAAAGCTGCTCTTGAAAACACGAACAATTTTCCTAAAACAAGAATTTGACCAAGTTAACAAGGCCTCCGGAAAACATTAAACTTTAACAGAAACGAAAAAAGGTAGTCACGCCTATAGGGTCAGAACTAGGAAAGAAAAGCACAATAACTTCTGGTCCCGGAACTGGCAGCATCTGGCCCGTTTTAAACGCAAACAAAACTTCCGAAAAGGCGATCAGGAAGACCACTAAGACAAAAATTATTAAAGCCAACAGGTGAGATTGGAGCACTTACCCAAGAGCTTAACTCGTTCGATGCCAGACCGAACTGTCTTCCCATCTCGAAGCAGTAAACATTTGGAAACCCGCAGCGGCGGGAATCCGAAGCAATCCCACGCGTAAAGGGCTTCGAATCGGAAAGACAAGGAAATAAGTGCCGGAAAAAGAAGTCACACTATCATTACTTGCGTCAAGAGCCAATTCGTTATTTTCATTCTCCTCTTCGTTTCAGTCATGGAAATTTTATGAGGATAGATTTCAAAGTCTCCTCATAGCCCATCTTTCTCCAAAAGTCGCCTCCTTATAGCTCTTTCCTTGTTCTCACGCAGTTTTCGCAGTCTTTTGTAACCATGTAACTTTCTTCTAATAAGTCATTCTACGTCAGTCAGTTTAAGACTTAAACTTTTTCCTTACATTGTACGAAAGTAATCGTAGTAACTCACGTTAAATTTCTGTTTTTAAACCCTCGATTTATAATCATTCAAAAATTTGGTTATTTTTACTCACAGGATTCTATAATTCATTTTCAATGATCGAATGATACCGGACATTATTCACCATATTAATGCTTTTCTTTTTTAAAATAAGTTAAGAACTTTTTCAGAATCAAACCTTTGAACGAATTTATGTCACACCCCTCAGGATAGTCTGAGGTAGTGTAAGGACAGAAAGGTCTGTTTGGTTTTAGGTAACAATCCTGTGTTAGCAAATGCTACATGATAAGAATATTGTCATTTCCAACGGGTACCTTTAGACCAAACCATTTTTGACGAGTCTGACAGATTGACCTCTGAGAAGTGGTTTTTATTTACGAATATCTCGATCTACCTAAATATATATCTGCTGTTACCAGAATTTATAATTTCGTAGATTTTGTTAATATAAGGTACGAACTATGCTGATTTGAATTTTGTAAGGCGAATAAACAATCATCTCCGTTTACGAAACAACACTATCATAAACTTTTGACGACTCACATTCTGCGGGTAAGAGCATTCTACAGATTAACGGGAAAGGGATCTGTTTGTTTCTATATCAACAACAAAAGCCTTGCCTTGTTCCAAATAATTATATAAGTCCGCCATGTCAATAATTTAAATTCTAGTTCTGAATGATTACAAAAACGTGCACACACATACAAACAAGTTATAATGACCATTATAGTGCTTACAATACGACCGCTTGTAATAATACAGTATGTGCCAAAATATACAGTACTGGAAATTATGTTACTCTTATTATCATTAACTTACGTATCTAGATGATTGTGTAAATGTTCAAAATGTGCTCCAATGCGCTGTATGTAGTGTCCATAACGATCACGCAGATTTTTCAACATATTCCGAAACGCAGGTTGTTGCAGACTCGCGAAGAACGAGACGGCTTTCTGACGTAATGCAGACACAGTTTTGGGTGGATCTGCACAAATGAAAACGTTCTCCTTTAGCATTGCCCACACGTAAGCATCAGGTGGTGTGAGATCGCGGGAATGCGATCGGTAGTGGAACTCAGCCCCATGCGAAATTACTCGTCCTGGAAAGGTGTCTTGCAGTATAGCCATAGACTGTCGAGCGATGTGACAGGTCACCCCGTCTTGTTGGAACCACTGTTTATTCATCTGCGTGTTCATGGCACTACAAGATCTCCCTAGATCCTGAATAAATGGCCCGATCATAATGTCCCTATAGTGTTCCTGGTTAACAATAAAAGGTGCACCATCATCATTCTCTATGAAATACGGACCTAGCACACCCTTTCCTGACACTGCACACCAAATCGACACACGCACACTATGTAGAGGTCTTTGGACTATAGTGTCTGGCCTCTCGAAACCAAGAAAGCGAGTTGTTCCGCTCCGTACGAGCGAAAATAATACTCCTCTATAAACACTTTCTCCTTCGTCGCGAGACCCATTGTTACTTCCAAACACAGAGCACAAAGTTCTATACACAACTAACTATACATCATTACGATGTAACAACACACAGACGCTCAGACGTGTGCATGCTCACTACGCGAAAATGAGTACTGCACATTTTGGCCCATGCCGTATAATGTATATTTATTCATTTGTGAAAACTATGACAAATAGAAATATGCAGTTTGTGCTGCATAGTTTACTCCCTATATCTCCTGTTCATTATTTTTTGAAAAGTGTAAATATTTTCCCAGAGCAAAAAAAAAAAAAAAATAAATAAATAAATAAAATAAATAAAATAAAATAAAACTAAATCAATAGAGGCAGATTTATTTGGCACACACCACTACCCACTCAAGGGGTATACAATGTGGCACAAGAGAAGGGCTGTGTTTGGTTGCCTGCCTGGTGGCGTTCATAGACAAACATCATCCTATTTGAAAGTATTAAACTTCTCATTGTTCCCTGTTGTTCTTGTGCTGAATCTATGTCAAAATAATTATGGTTCAGGAAGGTCAAATGTTTCTAAAGATGGAGGTAGTAGCCTATCCAAATTCATCAGTATTTAAGGCGACGCTACCATTTGCATTAATGCACTGAGGCGGTGTACCAGGAAGGTGATGGAAGTGAACGGGGCATTCTATAACGTAATTGAATATATCCCTCCCCGTTTAGTGTAGATGCATAATAATTTTGTGGGTCAACCAAACTGCCACAGAACTCATTATTTTGCACAAAAAGCATTTTACTATCGTAACCAAGATATTGGGATATTACAAGCTGTATACGGATTCCGTATCGCCTAGTCTAACGCAAGAGTAAAAATGTAGCGAAAGAAGGTTTCCTAACTCTGTTGGCTAGGTACTAGCGTGATGGAGATTCTGTGTTTTCACACATTCTCACTGGAGGTGAATCATAGCGGTATCATTCTGACCCCAGGAGCAAACAAAAGTCAATAGACTATTGCCATAGCACATTGCCAAACCTCAAGTGGTTCAAAGTGGTTTCATTTCTAGAGAGGTCATCCTGATCACCTTTTTGGTATTTATGATGTGTGGAACTCGAATTTTCGCAACAGAACACCACAGTAAACACTCAACGCTATGTGGTAACATTGAGGATACTCCGCCTCTGGGTGGATTTGGGACAATTCTACTGCACGACAACCCACACACGGGTCGCGAAACACAGGAGTTTGCAATGCCTTAATATAAAGTATCGTCTATCGCACCTGCCTTACAATCCCGGCCTTCCATCTCTCCACTTTTCACCTCTTCCCGAAGATGAAAGTGTAGTATTATTGAAGCTCCAAATGTTTTGTTCACATCTGCAGTGGACATCTCAAGTGGCACAATCGAAGTATTCCTGAAGAAGGTTCACTGCGTTTGAACGGCAGATTCTCAGTTGCGCTATACTATAATGAAAGCGCTCCTCGCTAATTGATCTGGAGACTCCACCACTGAACATGCCCATCGGAATTGTGCATGAGACATCTGGAACTACGGTGCATAATATAAGAACATACTCTATAATGTTAGGAGCAACAGCTAAATGCTCCCAGAGGGTGAGAAATCACTAGCCTAGAAATTTAAGGGTTGACATAAGGCAATTAACTCAAATTCAGAATTTCAGGATTTTGAGAAAATGATTCATTAAGAAAGCCATTAGTTCAGGATGCAGGAAACTAGAGTTGAGTATATTTATATAACACAGAGCTATATGAAAATATGTTCATTACCTTTGAAAATTAGAAAGGAAAAATAAATCTTGGAATTTGCTAACAGAGTAAAAATCTGTGTTTGAAATACATATAAAAAGGCTATGATTTGGCAATGTTAAAATAAGAATCTGTCTTTCGTATCTGTTGGGCATTATTTCTGCATAATTGCTGTACCGTAGTTCATTATCGGCAGTCTGCAGTGCTTAAAGACCGCGATTGGGCTATGTAACATACTTGGCAGGAGCAGTATGAGGATTTTCCCAGTAGCATTTCGGTGACTCAAAACTTACGCATGTCTTTGTGATTACTCAATTAGTCTAAACCGTAAGTGTATTTATACTTCGGAAGTTAGTAGATACTACACATCAATAGATAGACAGTTTCGTGCCAATATTCAGAAACAGCTGAATTATCCTCAAATGCAGGCAATTACTTTCAAACAGCTCATTTCTTAGTCTCTATTAAATTTATAAGCCAACGTAAAATGCATTGTCAATTCTTTTAGACAGCCACCCATACATATTTCGAGAGAAACATCCCATAGCTTACTACTGAATTAAGGCAAAATATTCATTAAAAGACAGAGATATTGGAGATGGCATGAAACTCGCACGATGAGAAAGACTTATTACTCGCCATTCTTGCTTGTTCCAACTTCAGTTTCCCAATGTGCTTTAGAGTACGCCACTGCATAAACCGAATTATGATTGAAGTGAGTGCCTCAGATAATTTCTAAGGAGTAGATGGAGCAGCCAACTTCTTTCTTAGCTCTTTGCAAACCCCGGAAAACTTTACAGATGTTAAAGTTACACTTCTGAGCGTATATAGTTCCTATGGCTTCCTATGTAGCCCCAGATAAAAGAGTATGGGAGTAGGAGACGTAGAACTTGCAAGGCCACTTACAAGGCTTTCCAATTGATTGATCAGATTGTTACCTACCTTGTATACGTCTATCTGAAGCAGTTGTCTATAAATTGCTTGGTTTTGTCAGCCATTACTTTAATATTCTACAAAAACTTACGACATAGAGTTCTCTGTTTCAATGGTAATACAGAAATGTAAATAAACGCAAATTTAAGAGATTTATCACGCCATTATCAGGCTTCAGCGTGTGTCTGCATTAGCACCCATTCAAAAAACAAAAAAAAAAAAAAAAATAAAAAAGCCCTGCGCAAATAGGCCACCAAATGTGCTGCTCAGTATCTATACGAGCAACCCAGACAGTCTGTCCGTCTACTCAGGGAAATATTTGGTTGACTGCCCCATATGTTGTTGCTGTCTATTGTGTATGTATGCTTGAGATATGAAGAATTTTTCATATCCGTACCCAAAGTAAAGTGGGGCACTTATTCTTTTATTTTTATTTGTTTATTTAGTTATTTTTGCAAATGGCACCATATATCATGTTACAGCAAGGTCGGTGCATTTCCTACACTATGCCATAAAGATCCGTACCTGGTTCTTAGGTTGGTCGTTTCGCCAGTTCTCTGTTATTGGTATTTAGCATCCTGAGAAAGGACTACACTTTCTGGTTTCATTTATTCAACAATAATGAAAATATATAAATATGCACCAATGTTTTGACAGTGATCCAGGAAAAACTTTTCAATGTTGTAGTTAAAAATTCTGTAGCCAATTTTTAATAAACGTTATGAGTAATATCTTCAAAATTGGTGTATATACCTATATATGTTTAGTGTATGGTATCTGGTATAGTGTCTGAAGTAGAAACAAACTGCTTTTTGACCTGGCGGAAGACAAAAGACTTAAAATCGAGGAAACTTCTAAGTTTTACTAAACTTTGACGCCTGAATTTTTCCAACCTCAGAAATTAAGCCACATGCGCGAACACACGTCTACGCTATATTTCGTATGTTTGCAGGAAAAGAAAAGGAAGTTCAGCGGGGTGGGTGGTCACGAAACCCCCCCCCCCCTTCTCTCTGTCTCTCTCTCTCTCTCTCTCTCTCTCTCTCTCTCTCTCTCTCTCTCTCTCTCTCTCTCTCTCTCTCTCTCTCTCTCTCTCTCTCTTTCAACACACATATACACACAAAACTCCATAAAATTTCGTTCAATAAGTATCATATTTGAAAGTTAATATTTTCCAATCGAATTGCCATTTAATCTCTGGAAATAATGTTGCCGTAAAATACTTATAAATACGGAAGTATAGTGGTCGTAGCTCGCATGTTATGCAGGAGTAGTGTATGTGCAAAGACTGGCGTGATTCCAGACGCTAGAGTACATCAACCGCAAGTAGGCCAGATTGGCTCCCTTGACCATCTGTCTTAGTTTCCCGAAAGCGATGGGTTCCCACCACTCCAGCTACCGCGGTGAGGGCACTGTGGACCATTAGCACTCGCGGCACTTCTGGCGTTACTAGAAGTACGTCAGGCCAAACAATCGAACCCAACCCGAAGGGGAGTTTTCTAGAATGAGCAAATCTCGATTCGGCAGTGGTTCTCGACACCCATGGGTATTGGGTACATCAGGCCAGGCCCAGGCTGCCCGTACGGAGCAGAGGGTTCTACAAAAGGTCCCGGGTATTAACTTGCAGAGCTAGTAGCTGGTTTGGTAGATCACTAGTGCCCCTACCGAGATTTTTCGGTAGTCTGCCCTGTGGGGTTTGAGGCGCGTAAATGGCGTATCAGCGGCGTAATGGGGCGGCGTTCTTATTGAACACGTGTTGGTCTACTGGAAATACCCACTACGGCACCTCCCTAGCCATAGATTTGTGTAATACAGACTTTGTTTCTCGCCTATGAAAACGAATTTCCCCCAGAAATATCTGAATACTTACCTCATATCTTGGAATATCCTCAAACTAAGTCTTCAGGAATAAAGGAAACACCATGCTCGTCTGTTCTGTAAATAGCTCAGTGTTCACGAAACTGTTAGCCTAAACATAAGCACGATTTAATTTATAGGTAGAGTGAATCAGTGTCGGTGACATTGTCTTTAGTTATACAAAGCATTAAAAATACATGTAAGATAATTTTGTAAACCACGCCGACAAAAATTGAATCATCATTGCAGTATTTGCCTTCATAAACTGCGGCTTTAAAAAATAATACAATAAAAGGTTTGGGAAGAATTCAGAATATGTAGATGACTTATGTATATTAAAATTCAGAAATTTCTCTATGCTAAATATTGCTGTAGAAATGTTGTTGAGTGGTAACAATTACATACTGGTATCGGTGGATATAAACGCCACATGAAGGAAAGGGACAATGCCATTCATAAGCGAAAATTGAGGTAATAGTAAAAATTGGAAGCTTATGAGTAGGAGAGGACCTCACATCATGAAACAGGAAACAACAGTGCTGGATAATTGCAGTAAATTGTTTTAAACATTTATTAGACAGGAAGAAAATGGAGAATGTTGATATAAAGAATGTCATTTCTGTTCAAGTAATTATTGAAAGTATGATAAATTAAAGTTGCACAGTTGGTACTACTATTTTAATAAAAACATAAATAATAATAAATTATTGACCTCCGAGTTTATAATAGGATAGTAATTAATGAAAACGTTATTCCAGTATTAAATTTCCAACTAAAACAACCTTTAAACAACCTGTTGTTTAAAGTATTAATTTAATATTTTCGGCACTTGGCGATTGCTTAGTTATTCTATATGTAGTTATAATACTGTTTATTAATTCCTTATTTATGGTAACAATGTAGCTATCAAATTGTGGCACACCCAGTTCTCTTGATCATTGCTGTGCCATTAATCTACGCACCGTTGATTAGGCCACTTTAAATAACAATTCTTCTTAGATTGAACACACTGTGACTAGATTAATTAATATTCAAAACAAATGATTGCGTATTTCATTTTTTACACATTTATTGAATAAATTAGTATCCAATTTTGGTATAGCACTCCATTCAACCGTTGCTGCTTGTGGCATTCATTATTAAATCTCGTTATCTTTCTACATTATTGCTACAATATTTTCTGTTTGTGCCAGAAACCCAAATTTATTTACATAACGTTAGCCATTCAGTAGATTTTAATGTGTTTTCTTTCCTTCCGTTCTTTTTCTGAAATGTAGGATCGTCGATTTCATATGTTTCACTATTCCGTTATATCTGAAACCCCAAAACAGGAAGCATTGGGAGGAAAACATTCTCTACCACCTAATTGATATGCGTATACCTGCAAATTCATGCTACTTGTTACATAGTGCACCTTGAATTGTTTTGGGAGTGAGTGAGTGAGTGATTCAGCTTAACCACATTGCGTGAGCCATTTGGGTCCATGGAATTGATCACTTGTTATACTCAGAGCTGTTGTTCACGATACAATGGAACTAAGTTCTATGTCGAAGTCAATCTAACTGTTGTACATAATGGCCACCAATATCGTCTTCTCTCCACTGAAAACAATGGCAATGTACATAGCCTTAGTACAGTTTGGTCATCTACTATTACATCATGCAATTGCAACCAGCATCAGAATCCAAACTAGATCACAGCAGAAGTTTAGATCCCGACTGAGTCTGACGGATTCAGACAGAAAAATGTAAAGACTTCGGCGTCAACACGTCAGTCCAACCAGTCTATAATCAAGCTAAGGCAGTGGAGAATTTCACAGGGGGTTAGTGTGTGCAAGGCCTTCGTACTCTTCTGCAATTATTATAAACGCATAGGTACCGACTTTTAAAACCAAAAGCTCTATCTTTGAAGTTTGTCTTTTACGAGATTAGCCATGTTTAAATATACTCATCACCTATAATTTTTTTTATTTTACAGATATAAGTTACACTTTATTCACCAAGCTTTGTTTATTAAAATTTTGCTCATTTGTACTTTTTCCTTTTAAAAGTTTTCTCATTAGTGCTTCACTTGTTTCTGGTCCCGTTGTATCAAATACTGGTGTTAAGTGTATAAGCGCAGGAAATTTATTAACCTCTACGTTATTAGTCTACTCCATGTTTTAGTTACCTTTACTTCCTCTATAACATACTTAAACCAGTATGAAACGTATTACACTCCAATAAAACATATGAGGCCGAGATTTTAGTGGATATACAAATTTTAAGTTCCTCCAAAGCCAAACAAACTGCTTCCAGAAAAGTTGCTTGTGTGTGATCCGCAAAACATAAAAACGAAATTTTAGTTAAATAATAAACTTGGCATTTAAGTTAATCTTGCGAGTATGTGACACAAAGTTCTCCAAGAAAATCCCCCAGCACAAACAACTCTTTTCATTGAATATTTTAAGAAATGTTTAACGTCCTCCAACGTAGTAAGTCATATCAAACGCTGAATGAAATGACTGAAATGATGCTCGAGTGAGCCCAGGATCCACAGAGCTTTGAGTAACCCATCGTATATTTTGATTAAAATACCATAAATGTAAGATACTCTTATGTCAAATGAAATGTTTATCACACGTTTCTGTAAATGTTCTCATGAGTTTTGTATATTCTGGATGGCATTTGCATAAATCGAAAACCGTAATAGACAGACGAAATTTTATTGCACATAAAACGTTGATTTTGTTATAAAAACGATGTCTGGAATTATACAAATTGTGCTTCAACTGCTCCGTCTTTCAGGTAAGCAGATATCCCTTCGTTTGTTAAAACAGTTCCAAAATACAACTAGCCAGTTCCAATTAAACACATGATAATAAGTAAACTGTATTTTACAACGAGTGGCGAGAGGCAATTCGCAGCAAGGACAGTGGTACGTGGTGTGAAGTATCAAAGGGGAATACCACTGCGTACACAATCTTCACCGTAACGATCATCCTTGAGAAAGGAGAAATGCCACATAGGCAATGACGCCTATATAAGGAGAAGTGGAGTGGTAGTATGGGAATTGCTCTGTGCTCATGGACTGCGCCTTTCAGAGGACAGCTAGTAGCTGTCGTCACGAAGGCGTCACGAGGTGGAAGCAGAACTGTGTTGTCACTACTCAAAAACCGTGCGAAACTAATTCGAGGAGTGTCCTATGCTATAAGTTTCTTGCCACCCGACGGTACATAAGAGCCGATGAAAACCTAACAGACTATTAGAGCAGTGGAAGCGTTTGCTGCTTAGGGTTGTGTGTGTTTCCAGCTTCGCGGTGAGTCGACGAGTGCGGCTTCTGCGCCAAAGTGAAGCGGTTCACGAATCAGTCGGTCAGTGAGTTGTGCAGAGAAGTAGGGGAGACCGGGGTCAGTTGTTACATGGGGCAAGTTGTTACACTTCGATTTTGAAATAACCACCAGCTTTGCTGTATTAGCCATTTGGTAGCTCCGAGCCTTTCCTGTTGCTGACCTTGCTGCGTCACAAAGCAGTGCTTTGCAGACATACCAAAAGAGTGAAAGTGTTTTCCTTGTTCAAAAGTACTTTTTCTCCGTCTGAAAATAATTTTAATAGCGGTTAAACTGTTCGTTGCATACAATTTACATTGGTAAGCTGGATACATCTCAAAATCAGGTATATAATCATACACATAAGCGTTTCGTACAATGAAACGACAATTCTGTTACGCATTACAGCTTGAGCTGGCGTACGATGGGCGTAGTTGTTACAACATACAAAGGACAAGTTGTGACAGTGTAACAGTTTGACTCGTAAGATTTTTTCCGTATATTCCGCAATATTTTGTTTATAAATTTACAGGAAACATTAGGAATTATAAAAGAAAGTCGGAGAGGGACACAGCATCTCAAGAAATATTAATTATCATTAAGTTCCATGGAACCATAACGCTTGCTAATCTCTTAAGCTTAGATAAAAAGGAAGTTATTGGCTGCACTATCGTACTAAGTAGCTACTCATTACAACATTCTGGAGAAATAAAATCTCTACATTTAATTTTGGATGCGACGTCACATTCAAGAAATGTTATATTGTCTCAGCTCACCTGATTTTGGAAATGGTGGCTCAAGGATTTCTGGCTGCAATTCCTGGTAAGGGTGGCTTGGACCTCTTTAAATATTTTTCACGAAATACTGCCTAAATAATATTTCTTTGCTAACATAAATTGTTCTAAAGGTGTAAAATTGTTAACCGCAGTATATAATGAAGTAGTATTATCCACCCCTTTAAGAAGTAGGATAGAGGACGGATATAATAAATGCAAATTAAATATGAATTATATAAATGGTAGTGAAATCTAAAACATAGGAATACAAATTTAAATGTAAATATGAAGTTAAATACAACAAATATAAGTCGAAAAGTAAGGTAGGGAAAAGTTGAATTATACATATGCATATATGTAAAGGAAGTATAAGAAAATGAACAGGAAACGAGCTTCAGAAGTTTAAAGGACTCCCATTAAGTATAATCCTTGTCAAAATACTTTGTGTATATGTTGGAAAAAACCTGAAGAGTTGCTATATTATAGGAATCATGATAATTAGGATAAAACTTAACACTACTAGCTGAAAAGATCGAATTACTGAGTGGTGCTAGGCAAGTGGAACCTTCAGTAATAGCGAAATCCAATGCATCTTGTAGAGAGCGATAGACTTAAAACCAATTATATAACTAATAAATGGCGTACCTAGAAAATGGGAATGGTTTAAACAGAAAATGGGCGTCTCATAGAACATTTTCTAGGCCGGGAGCGATCTCTAAGTTACAGCAAAGGTCAGTCATTACTTGTAACTATATAATTTTGGCGGGAAAATGTGAGTTTGTGCCTACGCTAAATTTTAACAGCATGCAAAGCTGATTGGAACCTCAAATTTATAATCTATTTTGCATCGTCAAATTTTGATGCGCAGGGAATATGTATAACATTATATCCAGTATGAAGGCGGGAAACGGGAGTGCTATCGTTGAGTGAACTAATACAACATTTTATAAAATAAGGTAACCCGGTTTACACTCGTACTCTTGGGTACAAGGAAGTAGGGAGTGCATATTTAATAAGAAGCTATGTAAGCAGTTTCTAAATAAACAGCAAAGGAAATTGAAAAGGATTTTAATTCAACACTGATACACTCTGAGATGTACGCCTCCTCTCCCAGAACCAGTTTCGGACCATATCCAAAACTAACTTTCTAAGCTTTCAGACCCAGACTCAGCACGCTACACTAAGGAAATGAACAAAACATGAAACTCTTCCTGAAATATAAATATTTTGGTAAAATATGAAATGTGAAAATGTTGGTCACATGAAATCTGCACGCTGAGGATCGTAAAAGTAGAAATGATAGCAAGCTTTATTTAAGATGTGAAATTTCGTATTTTAGCTGTCTTTTCCTATAAAACACACACGTCATGCAGTGGTCTCGCTTCGTGCTATGTGTATATTAATTTGGTAAAACTGCTGTTAAGCGCAATGAACACAATTTCTATCTATTTCTATTGCATGTATATATTGAAGTAGAATAGTGTCGCCGAGACATTGTTGAATCGCCGCGACAAGCCAGTGCCGGGCCCGAGCAAAACAGAGTTCTACGAGTGGGCGGATAGAGTGGCCAGTGCGTGGGCGCGGAGCGGGACGCTTGCCGAGAGAGAGGGAAAGAGAGAGAGAGAGAGAGAGAGAGAGAGAGAGAGAGAGAGAGGGGGGGGGGACAGAGAGACAGGTATAATCTGAACTTTTCTCTCCATAATTTCAAAAACCCCAGGATCAGATATGGGTCTGGAATCTCTACCCTTCACACTGTTTCCTACCCCCTCTGATCGTGATGCCTGCACACTGACCTCCTTCAAGCGGGGTGACCAGCTGAAGGCAGCCTTGGGAATACATACCGCAGGCAGCAGCCTGAGTGGCTTAAACCCAACAGATCAGAGAAACCTATGTCCAAACACAAATGCTTGAGACAAACAACAATCATCCAACAACCACCCAGATAAAGTCTCACTAAGCGCCTAGGTGCTGTGGCGAAAACACCCCCACATAGATTAACCTGAGTGGCCTGATTCTTCTGCTGGCCTGCTGCTAGTCTGCTGAGTGAGTCAGTTGTTAGGAGAAAGTTGAGAACTGATAATCTTGTTTGTACGGCCGTATAATGATCTGAAAGTGAATTCTTTTGTTTGTTTGTGTGTGGTGAAGCAAACAGAGACTGTGTTGGTGTACGTTACATCATTCTCCTGCTGCTAGGGCTGTACAAAGTGTGTTTCTACTGCAAATAAAGAGCATTTTGAATTTCTGCAAGCTTGACTTATAATTCTACGAAACCATAAATTCACAGTACTTTAATTGTTAGCCTCTCTCATTCAACGTTTTCATCAAACCTTTTATTCTGCTCCTCTGGTTTTCCCTAATCTTAAATGAAACATTAATATTAACTTGATTTTACTAAACGCTTCGTTAACATTGTAAATATTTGATTTGTATATGAAAGTTCAAACTGCTTTTCCTGTTTGGTCTTTCTTTTGAGACATAATAACCAATCCTTAAGGTAATATTTGTTTTACTTTATTTTTCTTTAAAACTTTAAGAGCAGGCCCAACGTTTAGATGCATTAATTAAATTTTAAGCACTTAGTTGGCCTTACAAGTAATGTCTGTCTTTGGGATTTACGTTAATAAGGTGTCATGAAGCACCACTTTCAGTTGCTTCGGAAAAACGTTCATTCTGCTCTGATATAAGTTTGCCTTACCCATTAGAACTAAATTCCCAAGTCGCTGCAGGTGCTTTTGTCAGAAAATCGTCAGCATTTCAAAAGGTTTTCTATGAAAGATGAAAAAGAATACGTTTTTTTACCATTGTACACATCAAAAGCTCTGTTTAAGGGGTGACTTATATTCCTTTCACCAAATACAGAAGAACAGTTTAAGACCAGTTATAATGTGGGATGAGCACTATTTTCAGGTCTCGTATCATTATCTTCATCTTTATCGCCATTACCTATACAATGTGGCAGAAAAGGATGCCTTTCGGCTGGAATGAACTTATTTCATATAAATGTGTATCTGAGATTTATTTCTTCCTTTAAGAGTAACTAAGTATTAAATTACAGTCCTTCAGAATTACATTTGATAACCTACATCCATGAGTTAAAATTGCACTCATGAAGTAAAATGCTTATATATAATCAAACCTTAATACCGAAACGGAAGAAATACGATAGCGCTATGGTAACATTAGAGATTCCCCTGATTATATATGACGTTAGCCTTCAGGTTCACAGTCACTGACGTCAGTGGTTGCGTGCTCAATTCCAATCAAAACGGCATCCATAGCTCTGAGTAAGCGCAGAATGTTTGATGGACTTCATCTGAATGTAACATCGGCGGTCTTTGCATGTAGTTATGTGCTGCACTGCGGAAAGAATTTCTGAGCGAAGGTAAAATTAATAATTTTAGTTGTTTCACCTTCAGGAAACTCCTCACAAAATAATGTTATATTACACTAATTTCACACCAAAAAATATAATTTATATATCTCCCTCGAAATAAGGAGATAAATGGAATATTGCTCCTACATCAAATGAATTGGCTGCCCTTAGAATTTAGGCAACGTCCTAAGGGCACACAAATAGGTAACATTTTGAAACTACATATTAATAAACATATGCTTTTTCAATTTACAGTGCAAGGATCAAACCAAATAGCATTAATACCAATATTCATTACAATACCTCCTGTAGTATCCAAGTTATTAACTGCTTAATATATGTTTGTTTTATTAGTTAACAAATATACGTGTACCAGTATCAAAGAGTAAACTAAAAGGTTACTGATGTAAACAATATTTAGATTTTGAAGTATATTTAGGATACAGTTTGTAAATGTATTTTATTAGCGCCTCTGTTTTTGAGATAAAAAAAATTATGATTAGATATCCTGATATCACTCCAATAATAACCGATAAAGGAATATCACGCCCAGCATATAGCTTCCCTGTATTTTCACAAAATTTTAAGGGCACTGTACAAAAATTTCCACGTAGGCAACAATTTGAACGAGGAAGAACAGAAACATCAGAAAGCAATAACGCACCTTTAAATTCTAAGAGTTTCTTCTGATCATCAGTAATAGATACCAAGCTGCAGATTATAAAACTACATTATTCTTTCTTAACAATGGATACATAAACAAAAATTTACTTTCGGAAGAATTCCACTCAATCAATGATCCACAGATTTATTCTGAATGCTTTGTCTTCAGAACTTAAATATGTAGTGCAGACTAATTTTTAATGAGTTGTGTCCAGCTGGTTTTATTGTATTAACTTTGATTCAAGTTAATAATATTTTTAGAATAAAATGCTCCTTGTATCTTAAAGCTCGTACTGTGACTCCCAAATTTTTAAGTTGAGCTTAGTAAGGAAATGTTTGTGCTAGGCTTTTCAGTTTTAATTTGTTTAAGACAAAAAAATTCTTGTATGTTATTGAACTATTAATTTTTTCCAGGTGAGATATAGATTATAATTTACACTTAGCTACTGCATATTTTTAATCTGGTGCACAAGAGTTTTTAAATCCATAACCTGTGGCTGTAGCATTGTTTTGCACTATGAAAAATGCTGAATAGGACGAATTGAGAAAAACAGAGGACGTTCCCTGCGGATCTACCCAAATGGTGCGTAAAAGATTACTTCTTCTAAATTACAGATTTAAATTTTTTGAAATGGAATATTAAATATTAAACATAAAAATGCAGGTATTGGGTAGAATAAAAATGCAACATAAATAACGTTTTATTCATTTTGTTGTCAATATATTGATTTAGCTGGAATTGTCCTTTACATGATTACGCTTTATAGCTGTTTCATGTAGGCAAAGTTCTACATTCAGTGAAAGAGATGAATTTAGAATGATGTCTGCGTGAGAAGCTTAAATACACTTTTCTACCGGAGCTTCATAGCCGTTCATATATATTCTTGTAAGTGTAACTTGCTATTCAGTTCGCGAAATCTAATAATGCATGAACGATTGATCATATGATGGCATTGTCAAAATCGGCACAAAAATGCGGTGGACTTAAGGGCACTAGGAGATCGATAGGTTTCAAAACATACATTTTTTGCTTTTAATGTTAAAAATTATATAATTCTTCATAGGTTATTAGCTGGTATTAAAGTCCTTTAATTCGTCAATTTAAACATGGCGGCGTAATGATACGCCCACTTCCTGAGAATGGTGCTTAATCTTTGATAGCGATTTCCCAAAACCTTGATTTTTCATACTTTAGGTGCAATTTTCTCAAAAATTATAAACGATGACACAAAATGTGTAGTGGTTATTTGTCAATGTTCCTTGAACACATTCGGCTAACATTTATATTCATGTGATTTATAAAATGGATGAAAACAAATATTCAGTCCTTGAAAATATTATATTTTTTTACTCAAAGCTAATTAATTTTTCAAGTGCATTTTATAAACTATGTGTGATTTTCATTTAGCCGATATTAAAAAACTGTATCTTAGGTTATTTAGGGTAAAACGTATTGCATGTAGCTTTAAATTTCTACAAGTAAAGTGCACCTGAAATATAGGGTGCAATATTTTTTTCAGGATACACGGTGTGATTTATGCCCCTTTTGTATGGAACTATGTGAACGTAATATAAATATTATACAGCAGTTAAATGCACAGATCCTTATACAGTAATCATAGGGAATTTCAATTTCTGATAATGTTTAGTTTTCTACATATTCAAATTTTAATATTGGTAAAAATTAGCCTTGTCTGGGTAAAAGTAACCTCCTAGTGCCCTTAAACAATTAAAGAACTAGGGAAACGGCAGGCAACCATAAGCACTTATACCCAAAATGAAAGTTGTTTAGACTTGCTACAAGAATCAAGTCCTATGGTAAATCATAAAGCGTGTTATGAGATATTCCATATTGTATATAATGGCTTGCTGAGACCCTAAACATGCTTAGAGATGACTTAGAAGGCTATAGAACACAACGTTTTGAGGTTGAAACAGGACAGCCATCCGGTAAAATGCCACACAGAAATGATTTAAGAGCCGTTAAACTGTATATGTAAAGGAGCAAAATAGCTCAGTGGTAAAACAAATGTAGGTTTAATTTTGACTGGCAGTGACGGTTCGAATCCCATCATATATGATTAAGGTTATTACGGAGGAGATTGGGTACTGATCTCTTGTACATGTGCCCCCAAGTGGGGCATTCCCAGGAGGAAGGGTAAGGCGAAAGGAGACAGAGCGGCCGTCCCAAGGAGCCACACTTTGCAAAGAACAGGCTCTCTGCAGTTTACTTATGTAGGTGGAAACCTCCCTCGGTAGGCCAGGACAACGGACATTCCTCCTACTGTGGTTTGGAAGCTGTCCCAGCGGCCGGTTTGGAAACCGGTAACCGACATACCGAAGGAGGAAGTAGTTCACTCAAAGCATTCATCCTATCATGCACTATTGAGGCACCCTGAAAGAGACCACTAGATGAGAGATGATATGAAATGATAATGGAATGGAAGTACCGAAAATTCGGGAGAAGTAATTAACTTATCCATGATTCACCTGGCGATCCGGGAAAACCCCGAAAAAGAACATGGGCCTGGTAGGTCGGCCACGGGAATCGAAGCCGGGCTTCCCGAATGTGGGCTACAGACGAATCCTACCATATACCTAACTTATTAGTTATCTACCTTATCTGTTTATTGCTAAAATTTATAGGTATATAATTCTGAATAAAGCATTCCATAACAGTTACAAATAAGCTACACCTGATGAGCATTTAAATTTGATAACAATGAACAAAAACCAGGATTTATAAGTCATCTGGGTGAGCATTACGTTACTTAGAAATAGTTTTCATGTAGTGCCCAGTTACTAACGTACAAGCGCATTGAATCGTGCACTTGACTGCGCAGTTCATAGCTCGTGAAGATCTGCCCTAAACTTAGGGCCTCCTGTATTTCCTTTCCCAGAGTCACTGCTTATGGTGTCAAATAAGGTACATATGAAGTAATATTAAACACAAGCCAATAGCTCTATAATTACACAACAATACCTACTAATCAGTATTTGTGGAAAAAATCTCACTCTCCGCCTGTCGCTCTCACACAATCTCTCTCACTTTATGCCCACATTTTGGTGTGTCTGACAGTTAAGAGATCCCGAGTTCGAATCTCGGTTTGAGTGGGTTAAGGTTGATAAAGTTTTTGTGGAGATTACTGCTATCATATGAAGGCAAATATCGCTGAACTTTAGAGACCACAGGCCTATTTTAGCATTATTTCGTTTCTTCAATCTCCTACAG
>CM060950.1:52406040-52423540 GCA_030765055.1 Mantis religiosa | reverse complement strand
TAATAATAATAATAATAATAATAATAATAATAATAATAATAATAATAATAATAATAATAATAATAATAATAATAATAATAATAATAATAATTAGAAGAAGAAGAAGAAGAAGAAGAAGAAGAGCAACAACAACAACAACAACAACAAAAACAACAAGAAGAACAAGAAGAACAAGAACAAGAACAAGAAGGAAATGCTTGAGAGTAATGCGATATTATAGAAGTTTCCGATTATCTTAAACGTTTCAGTTCTAAGGACAGAGTTGTACATGTTTTGGTAATTAGGAACACTTATTGGTAACAATTTTGAAACTGCAAATTATGTTGAGATGTTAGTGGACCAATTAGGCGATGGGAATTGGCCGTGGAAGTGGCATTTTAGTATTCCCTTACCAACATAAACCACTGCATGATATAATTCGACTGAACGTGTTGTTCTTTCTTCCCGCTTTCTACTCCGAGCAAGGTGGCTCCGCACTTATGTGGGTACCTAGCATTCGCCAGCCTCGGTAGCGTAAATGGTAGCCGGTCTGCCTTAAGTTCAAGAGATCCCGAGTTCTAATTTCGGTCAGGATCAGTAGCCTGCATAAGTTTTTTTGAGGGTTTTCCATTATTCTTAAAGACAATTATCGGGTAACCCTAAGCTCTTTGAATCCCGTGCTCATCTGAGATGCATATTACTCATTTCATTCATCGTCCGATATAACTTGACGTTGGAGGACGTAAATTACAAAAAAAAAAAAAAAAGGAACTCGCATTCGGAAAGTGCCATGAAGGTTCCCATCGACCACTCATTCAGTCCCATGGATTTCACAGCTTTCTTTTTTTTTATCCCTTCCCTATAGGCTAATTCTGCGGTGTGTGCTCAGTTTCAACGACTTCCTTTTATTCCGCGTACTTCCGGTTTTGTAATGCGTGGTGGCGTTTGATAGATGGCGCTGATGCTTTTTTCAAAGGCGGAGTTCCCTCGTGGAGCCTTCCTTAGTCAACCAGTCATCCATCTTCTTCTCTAGGCAGCTTCATACGTATGACTTGTTAGGGACTACCGGACTTCTCTGCCGACTTCCTCCTGTGGCCTGTACCCTCTGTGTTCCACTCACTTCAGCCATTCCATATGTAGGTCTAAGTATTTGACGTCTCTGTTTTCGTGGAAATTAATTCTTCCTTCACACTGGCCGTGTGTAGGCTAAAGTATGGAAAGACACAGTCTGACTGAAAAATTGAATGCCATAGCCGGGATTTGAACCACGGATCTTCTGGTTGCCGTCCACCCGCTATAACCCTTGAGCTACTATGGCCGAAGTGCCGACATGACATTAAATTCTCCATCTGACTCGTGTTTTTCCCGGTAAACCACTTAGGAGTTCTCATCAACACATGTGTAAGTATTTTAAGGCCGGGGCTCAATAGTTTGCCACTATTAGGTCATTCAATGGAAATTAATTGACCTAATAGTTCTTTTTTTGTAATTTACGTCCTCCAAAGTTAAGTCATATCGGGCGATGAATGGAATGGGTGAAATGATGCTCAAATGAGCCCAGGGTCCATAGAGCTTAGAGTTACCTAACATTCGTCTTTCAGGATAAGGGAAAACCCAGGTAACTTCCCCTGAGCGAGATTCAAACTCGGGAACTCTTGAAAGTGAAGTAGACACTCTACCACCACGTTACCGAGGCGGGCTTGACCTAATAGTGGTTAACTATAAACCCCGGGCCTTAAAGTAATTACATGTTGTAAGTCGCCATTCAGGTAGTTGTCTCATGAGTTGATGAGGACTTCTAACTGGTTTAACGGGAAAAGCACGAGTCAGTTGGAGAATTTAATGTCATGTCGGCACGTTGGCCATCGTAGCTCAAGGGTTAGAGCGGCTGGACGGCAACCAGAAGATCCGTGGTTCAAATCCCGGCTATGACATTCAATTTTTCAGTCTGACTGTATTGTTCCGTATCTCTTTTCGTTATTTAATTTTATTCCTAAACATAGCTCTTCCTATCTCATGCTCAAATACTGCACGTCACTAACTGCCACTTTGTAAACGATGAATGTTTACTAAGTAATTTTGCTTTAACAGAAACTGTTTCCTTACTTTTCCAGAATAATTCTATAGAATAGCATTAGTCGCAAGTTTTTGAAATGCACTGTGATACCGAAATTATGGTTTTCCAGAAGCAAAGAATAATGATAGACGTAAAAGCAATGTTGGTTCTTTGTGACGACCCAGGGCAAGGTCAGTGAGTTGGGGAAAGTATAGTAACAATGCCATGAATGAAAGACGCAGTGTCCTTAGAAGGTTTCTAAAGGAATTGTCACTTGACGTATATGAATGAATCGTTTACAATGGCGACCAAAACAGCCACAAAGGGTCTTTGGTTTGAAAAAGGAATTTGGAGAGTGAAAGTTATATAAAGATACACGCGCAGCTGTGGTGAGGGCAGTCGTAGGTGTATGGCCGATATGGCTATATCGCGGCTAGGAAGCCATTACGAACATTTATCGGCGTGTAGCCGATATGAGAGAGGATTCTGAGACGTCAAGCCGATTAGAGCGGTCAACTTGTTCTGTCTTGAATATTTGTCGGGTCATCAAAATTTATCGAGAAATATAGTTAGCATTCAGTCACTATAAACCGTGATTGGTAACCCTCGGTCGGCAGCTTCCATTTCGAGGTTTGAAATAAGAAGCAGTGAATAAATAATTTGGAAACGGGCATTCCAGTGTTGTAAAATTTCCTTCTCACACACATTCACGCATACCCTGAGAGAAACCTCATTGCTCACTATAATATTTGCTTCAAACTGGTGCACAACGTGGAGCGGTGGTAACCTGTGATCGCCACCACAACATTTTTGTATCAAATTGGCGCGCCAACGCGGGGCCCGATAGGAGAAGGACGTTCGACAACAGGAGGAGGTTCAACCCGAGAAGGAGGTTCAACCGAGAACGAGTTTCAACCCGACAACGAGGTTCAACAGGTGAAGGTGGTTCGACAGGAGGACGGTCGACCCATCAAGAAATTTGTCAACAGTTCGACTGTAAAGAAGAAAGGAGGCCGGCATCGTCATTAGTGACATCATCAGGAGCCAGTAAAAGCAATCAAAGGTACAGAGTGTAAAATTATATACTAGACTATGGTGAATTTATTTGAGGAGTGAAAGACAAGGTTTTAAGTAAAAAAAATTGAAGAAAGCATGGAAGTTCAGGAGGTTTATAATAATAACAGTAGGCAGGAATTAATTGAAGTAGCAGAGTGTGGTAGATCTGTACCAAAGAATGTTGAAATGGAAGGAAATATGTTAGAGGGAACTAGAGAAATCTTCGTACGTATAGATAATAGGTGTCAAACTATGATGAAATTATTTGATAATATGATCCAAAGTTTAAATGAAAAGATAGATAGATATCATCAAAGTTTGAGTGTGGAAATAGACAGTAGCAATCAAACGTTTCAACAGATAGGAGAAAAGAGAGCTGATAGTATTCAGAAGTTGGAGGTAGGAGAAATAGAACTAGGAAAGAAGTTAGACAATCAACAACATGCTTTAGAAAATTTCGGGAAAGTTGGTCAGGAAGTAGAGAACGTAAGAGATGAAGTTGAGCAGGTAACATACAATGTAGGGAAAGATGTTAGTGAGGAGACGCAGAATGCTGAAAATGAAGTTTTGAATGTAGTTAATGAAAAGTCAGATAGTGAAAACAGAAAACTTGGGGAGGAAATAGTACAGAAATTAGACGAAGAAATAGGAATGGCTAGAGAAAAGTTAGGAGAAACTAGGAGTAGACTAGAAGTATCAGAGAGGGAAAGTAGAATACAGACGAGGAATTTGGAGAAAATCACAAATG
Organism: Mantis religiosa; assembly: GCA_030765055.1. NCBI lineage: Eukaryota > Metazoa > Arthropoda > Insecta > Mantodea > Mantidae > Mantis > Mantis religiosa. The sequence goes on along the minus strand of CM060950.1, from coordinate 52,419,701 downwards.
AAATGAACGAGTTAGCAATGGAGATCACGGTGACAAAGGAAACTGAAATTTCGAATCTAGTTAATGAAAGGACAGATAGCGAAAACAGAAAACTGAGGGAGGAAATCGTACAGAAAGTAGATAAAGAAAGACAAATAGCTAGAAAAGAGTTAGGAGAAACTAGGAGTAGATTGGTAGTATCAGAATGGGAAAATAGAAAACTGACGAGGAATTTGGATAAAACCACAAATGAAATTAGTGAAGTAGCAATAGAGATCACGGTGACGAAAGAAACTGAAGTTTTTAATCTAGTTAGTGAAAGGCCAGATAGTGAAAACAGAAAACAGATAGAGGAAATAGCACAAAAATTAGGCAAATATAGAGAAATAGCTAGAAAAGTGTTAGAAGAAACTAGGAGTAGACTAGAAGGATCAGAATGGGAAAACAGAAAACCACGAGGTATTTGGAGGAAACCAAAAGTCAAATGAATGAGGTAGCAATAGATATCACGGCGATGAGAGAAACATTGAAAAACATTCAAAATCCACTGATAAACGAAACAGAAATATTAAAATATTTCGGGCAAGGGGCACAGTTCCATCAGAATATGTGTAAGAAAGACAGGAAAAGAGATCAATGTACGATATCTAAGCTAGATATGGAAAAATCATGGGGATGTAGAATAAATAAGTCCTTTATACATGGAAAAGTCCGCAAAATTCTCTTGTATTTCGAAGTACGTTGTGGAATGATGAATTTTCTTGTAAATGGTAGGAACTTACGCTAAAGTATTTAAAATTGCCATAACAAATTGTAAAAGGAGAAGAAACAAACTTGTAAAATGTATAGGCTAAGTATAAATAGTGTAGTGTAAAATGTATAGGTTAAGTGTAAACAGTGTTGTGACAGTGCAGTGAAACTTAAAACTAAACAAGTGAAAAAAAAATATAGTAATGAAAATCAGAACACTTAAAGACTTTTGAAAATAATATTTATATAGAATCATAAAGAAATATTCGGAAATGTATAAAAAAAATTAACCAATGAAAGACTTTTGAAAAGAATATTTATATAGAATCAAGAAGAAGAACTCAGAAATGTTGAATACAAATATAATCTTATTAATGTACCATTGATTTAAACATGGGAGTGTATCTTTTTGAATTGTTTCAAGTGTAACAACAATATGAATTAATTTTAGGTAGATCAGATGGAGAAAAAGAGAGATGATGTAGATTGAAATATTTTCCGAGTAATATTTAAAAGTTGAAAATTGCAAATCAGAATGTTGGTAAATTTTAAATGAAATGTTGTTAGGTAACCATGTGAATAATTTTTAGGAAATGTCATGTAAAAAAAAAATTAATGTTGTGAAAAGAAATTGTAAAACGAAGTGGAAGTTGCTGACAAAGGTCTAATATTTTGCGTTATATTCGGGCAAGACATATATATTATTTCATTATTGGATAATAAAATAATATCTATGGGGGCATTTGATACCGAAATTATGGTTTTCCAGAAGCAAAGAATAATGATAGACGTAAAAGGAATGTTGGTTCTTTGTGACTACCCAGGGCAAGGTCAGTGAGTTGGGGAAAGTATAGTAACAATGCCATGAATGAAAGACGCAGTGTCCTTAGAAGGTTTCTAAAGGAATTGTTACTTGACGTATATGAATGAATCGTTTACAATGGCGACCAAAACAGCCACAAAGGGTCTTTGGTTTGAAAAAGGAATTTGGAGAGTGAAAGTTATATAAAGATACACGCGCAGCTGTGGTGAGGGCAGTCGTAGGTGTATGGCCGATATGGCTATATCGCGGCTAGGAAGCCATTACGAACATTTATCGGCGTGTAGCCGATATGAGAGAGGATTCTGAGACGTCAAGCCGATTAGAGCGGTCAACTTGTTCTGTCTTGAATATTTGTCGGGTCATCAAAATTTATCGAGAAATATAGTTAGCATTCAGTCACTATAAACCGTGATTGGTAACCCTCGGTCGGCAGCTTCCATTTCGAGGTTTGAAATAAGAAGCAGTGAATAAATAATTTGGAAACGGGCATTCCAGTGTTGTAAAATTTCCTTCTCACACACATTCACGCATACCCTGAGAGAAACCTCATTGCTCACTATAATATTTGCTTCAAACTGGTGCACAACGTAGAGCAGTGGTAACCTGTGATCACCATAAATTTTTGTATCAACTGGTTCAGAGGCTCTTGGTGATTTCGTTGTTTAACATTATCATCAGGAACGTATCCACAAGAGAAACGCTTCATTTAAACAGAAGCGTATTCTTTGTTATGTTTGTTGTTAACTTTACAATGAGACAATGATAATAAACTTTAAGCTTTAAACCATAGCCAGAATGCAATTTGCAGCATTGCATGTATATGCTATAAACAGGGCAACCCTTTCTTTGTGCTGTACGTGTAGCGATATCAATTAACAGAGGACATCAGCAGTTGAACCATATATTGCGGAAGGTGGCTGAAGCCCCTAATTGCTCCGTATTGTTGGTACTGTAATTGTGGAATTGAGGGTTCAGTAATGGTTCCTGCATCAGTAGTACTGCAGACATATGCAAGCGAATCGGAATGGGGGTCCATTCCTTTTGTTTGTAACATTTGATTCACTAGTTGCTGACAGGATTCCCCAAACAGCGGTTTCCTTGTCTTCATCCGTGAACTCAACAAGCCGAGAGACACAACAATTCATGTTTGTGTTGTGAGAGATTCCATTCTTTATGTGAATAAGTCCTCAAACACAATTACGTATTGTTGGCAGCGAATTTATATGTTTGCATGTGTAACTATCATATGCATTCCCGTTGTCTTTGTTTCTATAATAGCTTTAGAATTTATCCAGAAACGGAAATGAGGATTACAATTCACTAGAAGGGATTAATGAAGAAAAACTCGAAATATACAGTGTAAAAGCTCCGACCGAGAAAGAATTCTGGTTAAAAATTTTATTCTAAATATAACGGATTAGGGTTTGCTGTGGCTTTTCTAGCCACATGGGCAAATGTCGGGTTGATGTTATAAATCTCTTCGATATGATACCCATTCCCGAACCCCAAAATGAGTTTCAATAATTGGAAATAATCATTTCTTCCACACTAGCCATGTGTAGGCTAAGGTTTGAATGAGTAGAGCCAGACTGAAAAATTCAATGCCATAGCCGTGATTTGAACCACGAAACTCCCGCTCTCCATGCGGTTGCTCTAACCATCTGAGCTACTATGCCCAAAATGCTAACATAACATTAAATTCTCCACCTGACTCATATGCTTTCCCGGTAGACCACTAGGGATTCTCATATGCTATGAGACACGCACCTTTCGTGGCGACTTTCTATGCTGTATGTACTTAAGTCCCAGGCTTCATAGTTAAACCACTATGTTATTATGGTAAATTGATGGAAATAATCATATCTTCCTCACTAGCCTTATGTAGGCTAAGGTTTGAATGAGTAGAGCCACACTGAAAATTTCCGCTAGTGTGGAAGAAATGCTTATTTACATCAATTTACCTGAATAACAGAGGTTTAACTATGAAGCCTGGGACTAAGTACTAACAGCATAGTAATTTGCCACAAAAGGCGTGTGTCTCTTAGCACATGAGAAGCCCTAGTGGTCTACCGGGATACATATTAGTCAGTTGGAAAATTTAATGTCATGTCGGCATGTTGGCCATAGTAGCTCAGTTGTTAGAGCAACCGCACGGAGAGAGAGAGAGAGAGAGAGAGGGGGGGGAGAGAGATAGAGATCCGTGGTTCAATTCCCGGCTATGGCATTGAATTTTTCAATCTGGTTGTACTCATTAAATTTTCAATAAGATACCATATGTATAGTCCTGCGGGCTAAGGCAGCATGTCTTGGTCCCTGGCCACGGAAAGAGGCACGGGTTCGATCCCACCCATGTGGTGGGGGTTTTAGGTCCCGGGTATAGGACCAGTGCCCACTCAGCATCGTGAGGAAAGTGAGGAGGTTACGCTAGGTAAGCGGCCCTGGTCATGGAAACCAACATTCCGGCTGGGGGATGCCGAGATGGTGACCACATCTTCTCCCCGTATCGGTTGGATGATCGTCCACCTCTGCCATGCGCAAGTGGGCGTGAGGCCGGCATTCGGGTTGGCAGGCCTTGTCCTCTAAGGGCTGTCGCGCCATGGGTTATTATTACTATATGTATAGCTGGTAATTACTATAAAGATATTAGACGTTATAGCAGTCTAAACAAAGAAATGCTAGAAATTTACTTAAACTTATGGCTGAGATGCTTTCATTACCTTTCAAAAACATTATTTCATTCCAGGATCATCAGTAGGTACTCACCACCAATTGTGCTTGATATAGTAAAAGGAACAAGAACAAGAAGAACAGTTTATCGAAAATTCTTTCCTTCATATTGTCATACGTCACACTATGCGTAACACTAGTTCAACCTGCACTGCGTTGCGCCACTAAGATGAAAAGGGAACTAAAGCAAAAGACATTGGGAACAAGGAAGTTCATCGTACCTGAGAGGCGTCCCAAAAATAAAATAGAAAAAACAAATATGTTTCCATGACGGTCACTGAAGGCAATAAACCCGGTAAAATCGAATCCTCGGAATCGCGTCAGCGCCGTCTCCTTAGCGTTCCTTTCCGGGTTCTAGTTGCCGTCCGTTTCATATTTATTGTACTCTTTCCTTTCCCTTCGCTCTTGAGAGTAAATTCGATCTGTGTTCGCAGATTAATGTTTGAGTACTAGACATTTCATATCAGAAGCGCAGACTCATTCACTGGATCGTTGTTGTGACAGACGCCTTCTAGGCCCTCGGTTGAAATGCTTACAAAAATGCTTGTGGATGGGACTTGGATATAAGCTCACCCAGTCCTGACCTGGAACACAGACGATAAGGAGATTTTGTTCACATTAAATAAAGATGAACACAAAAAGAATTCGAGAGCATTTGCAAGCTTTCGTGCACTAGATTCTACCTCCGAATGCGATATTGCTGCAAGAAAACTATCACACTCAGCCAAGCCCCATTCATAGATATACCATGACTATTTGAAAATTCCAATAAGAAAAGTATTTCTTGAAACACAAGTTCGGTGTGCAAAAAGTTGGATAAAACAGGTCTATAGGGTTTCTTTTCTCCATGACAAGGCCCTGAAATACTCCACCGGGAAACAGTGTTCACAAATAAGTCAATTCTAATTACAGTTCATTTTAAATTCAGTTTATAAATACGCAAAGGAGTTTTAAAATGAAGTAACTGTGAGAACACCCTTTTACAACGCAAGCCTCTTGCGTCCTTAAAGCTTCTTTCATCATCCTGTGTATTGCAGGCATTTTTGTTGTATGTATCAATCGCCTTACTGCTTGGGAAAGTCCGCTTCTCTTCAGATTTTAAGCTGCTTAGAGTAAAAGGGTATTCTTTTTACGTCTTCCCTAGGAAGCCGAAGTAAGAGGGTGTTCACAATAAGAACAAGCATTCATTTCAGATACTGGGAGAAAAACGGTCTTTACACCTTGAAACCTGAAGTCTTTGCGCTCTAAAGCTCAGAACTTAACAATATGACGTATATAAGGATTTAAGTACATGCAAATAGGGAGAAGCTAAGTGAATATTCAAGTAATATAACTATAATATAAAATAACAACCTTATTGAGCACAAACACTAAGCAAGAACTTTGTATAACAGTATTCAATTTCTCCATTTACAGTATTCAATCTAAAACGTTTGCTAGTAGTAAGGTATCTGTAAAGGATAAATGCTAGCTCGCATGCTATACAAGTTAGGTGGACACAGAGTATGAATGACGTCAGATGTACAACAGGACCATCAAATACGCAAACGTCGAAAACAAAGTAACGTAGTACTCTACGAGCTAGTGAAGCATTGACTTGAAAGTGTATGCAGACGCAGGGTCAAGATGTAGTACAACCCGACTATTCTGTTTCCTCTGGTAGTGAGGCGGTTGTCATGGTCAGGCTATACCTACCTGTAGTTTTTTTACTTTCGCGACCGATAACAGTACAGTCCATGTGCAGTATACGTATGGGAAAACGCACACACCTCCAGCCTTTAGTGATCAGCAATGCCCTTGTTCATTTATTCAAATATATGTTCAGGTGTTTATATTACATTTTATGCAATTTTTTTATTACAAAGCATATTGAGAGTGGAAACGTAGAGTCAGACTGAAAAATGCAATACCATAGCCGGGATTTGAACCACGGATCTCTGGTCTCCATCCAGCCACTCTAACCATTGAGCTACTGTGGCCAACGTGCCAATATGACATTAAATTCTCCGGTGTTCTCATAAACGCATGAGACAACTTCCTTAATGGCGATTTACAACATGTAAGTACTTTAAGGCCCGGGATTTATAGTTAACCACTATTAGGTGGACCGGCTGGACGGAGACCAGAAGATCCGTGGTTCAAATCCCGGCTATGGCATTGAATTTTTCAGTTTCACTCTACGTTTCCACAATTTAGCCTACACACGGCCAGTGTGAAAGAACAATTAATTTCCATAATGAGAGTGTTTGAGCTATGGTGAAGAAAAATAATCCGGATCAAAAGTTATGTAAGAGCCTTTACTAACTGTTGTTAACAAAGCGAATTCTTTAATCCACTCCAGGTTACTCGAGAAAAACAGTTCAAGAAATACATGTATTATATATTTCCTTAGAAGTACTATTAGAATGGGGAAACATGGTTCGCTTAAGCGATAGTCAAAGGCGTTAAGAGGAGGTCAGTCTGTGATAGCTTTGAATTCCCGGCCTCTTTAGATAGCCAGAAGAAAAAATGTGGCACATCGAGCTCCCATTTTAGAGAAAGCTATAAGTATTCTAAAGTTCAAACCAAGTGACATGTTGGTGATTGTTAACCCCAAAATAAAAATTTGTATTATACACAAATTTTTTGGTTTATGAACGATCAAGCGGAATGAAGAAGATTTCATATGCTATTTCCAGAAAATCCAAAATATAGTGCATTTCATTATTTTAATAAAAATCATTACAGCCATTTTGGAGGAAACAATATTTTCTGAAATTTTTTCTTGTGAACGCTAGTTTGGAGTGGGGGATTTTCTTTAAAAACTTTTGTGTCACATTTCTGGATGCGTTTAAAACACTATTGCAGACACTCAGAATAAAGCACAACTGATTCCTTTAATCGAATCACTGTGTAACTGATATGCCACCACACACCTTTAAACTGAATTCAGCACTGTTCACTGAACTTAGTGAACTCTCACTGTCACTTATGTATCATATTGGGTCCATTTTCCACTCAATTTCACTGTTAACTCCGACTGGATTGGACTCGGCTTGATGCACCTGATCTAGACTCCTGGTAGATGACCAACTCCTTATATAAGTCCCGGATCGAAAGAAAGGGAACATTTTAGTAAAGGAAGCTACTGGAAACAGGCAATGTGAATCTATGGAAGCAGAGAGGTGGTGTACAATGACTATGGTTCTGCGCAGGCAGTTGTTCCGTGGAATAAATCCACAAAATCTAGCTGCCCAAACAGGGGATCTCAAGCCGCGCTGAAAATATAGTTGAAATGTGCCTCTTTGTTCCAAACAAAGCAAAGCACAAAATAATATTTGGCTACATTGCTACCTTCACTTATCTTTCACAAGCGGCTCATAGAACCTCTTATATACAGACTTTGCCTATGTCTGCGCATGCACACTTTATCCTATTCCTTCCATTCACTGTCAAAGTTAATTTGGCTAGTGTATACTTGTATATGGTGACCACCTTCATGAAATAATGACGTGTGTGTATCTACCATTTACTCGTTATCGTCCTTCTGAATATTAGTGTTGTTTGTAGCAGATTCATTAGCCCATGCTTGACTTTTAAGGGACACTGGGACTGAAAAATAGGCCAAAAATCTCAAAATTTACGATTTTTAGATTTATACGTATAAATGTTCCCCAAACCTTCCTATATTGAATTGTGTAAGAGTTTTTGATTTCTGCCATTTTTAAAGGTCTAGTGCAGGGTTTAAATGCTCGGAGCCTGGCCATTTAAACGCCCCCTTTCTTCCTTATCCAGCATGATGGACTCTTTTTGCCAATTTTAATCGTTTTTTGGCTGGTTTTTCCTCTAAAATTGTGTTATAATCTTGCAGCAGAGCTTTTTGCTGCTATCTGGCGACACTTCGGTGAACTATTACTACGTATTATATACAAAGTCTTTACTCAGAAAATGTCAAAGCATAAATGCCATACAAAAAATTGTCAACATATTTTGAGTGTTCTCGCAACTAAGAAAATGCAAAACAACTCTTAATCTATGTGATTATTCTGTGTTTTTTGCAATAAACTTAGAGAATACTTGTTGATTCATTCTTGTTTTGACTCCTGTGTTTGGTTCAATGTATTATGGCGTCATCCTTTAGAGAAATGTGCTTTTGTTTACATGTGCTTCTGTTTATGAAATAAGTGTGTAAGCAAGTTAGTTGATTTTTCTAAGGTGTAGTGTGTTGTGAAATATATAAACAGCATAATGCATGCTACTTCTTCACGTTGGCATAAGCCGGTGAGTAGAAATAACAAAAAAAGAGACCTTGCAAAAAAACGTGGTTTAGCCAGATGGAATAAGAAACCTGTAGACCAGATTTCCATCTCAAATACACAGTTGGACACAGAAGAACATGCTAGTACTTCATCTTCACATTTGGAAATGGACATAGGTGAGCAGGCTACTGTAATTGAAACTGTAAGTATTTGTAAAACGCAGGAGAAATTTTCAAGATTTCAGAGAGATGACAGTGTAAATAGTGAATATATTTGTGGTAATGCAGGGGCAAACAGTGAGTATATTTTGGTGCACAGCAGTTCTCTGAATCAACTTCTGAGCAATGTAAAGTGTGGGGAGTGTACTAAATGCTCACTTACACTGCAATTTAGAGAAAAATATGGCTTTGCAGTAAAGTTAGTGCTAAAGTGCAGTGAGTGTGGTTTCAGCCCAGGGCAGAGTTATTCTAGTCCTAGAGTTGAGGATGAAAAGTCTAAGAGACCTCCCTTTGAAGTGAACAGGAAAATTGTGGATGCTTTTTTGGGATTGGGTGTAGGTCACAGTGGCTTAGAAAAATTTTGTTGTGCATTAGGTATGTCTGGTATGGATTCCAAAACATTTACCAGTCATATGAAGGAGGTGGCTTTTTACAGTAAAAAACTAAAAGAAAAAGCTCTCCTTCAGTCCAGGGAGGTAGTGAGAAGAGCGTACATGAAGTTAAATGGTGCTGATGAAACTGCAGATGAGAACAATGTAATTGATGTTTCTGTAAGTTATGATGGTTCATGGCACAAGCGAGGATATACATCCAACTATAATGTAGGAATTGTGATGGACATTCTAACTGGAATGGTGCTGGACTACACAGTAGTTTCCAAATATTGTGCAATGTGTGCCATTACAGCCACAGAATTGGGACATGATTCACCAGAGTTTTGCATTTGGTTTGAGGGACATTCATCTAGTGGTGAATGCAACAAAAATTATGAGGGCTCATCCACATCAATGGAGGTTTTTGCTGCAGACATACTATGGAAACGTTCAGTGTCAGAGTGTAAGATGCGCTACACAACTGTACTATCAGATGGTGATTCAAAAACATTTAATCATTTATCAAATGAAAACATATATGGTAACACAGTTGTCCTGCACAAAGAGGAGTGCATAAACCATGTTGCTAAAAGAATGGGAAGTGGGCTGCGAAACACTGTAGAAACATGGAAGAAAAAGGGAGTAAAACTTGGTGGGCGAGGATCTGGGACACTTACCAATGCCACCATTACCAAATTAACTAATTATTATAGACATGCCATAGTGAACAACATACCTAGTGTCCCTAAAATGAAAGAAGCCATTTATGCAACCCTTAGTCATTATGTTTCAACGGATTCCAAGCCTCAACATAGCAAGTGTCCCCAAGGTGTCGACTCCTGGTGTTTTTACAATAAAAGCATTGCACAAGGAAAGACACCCATGAGCCATCAGAAGATGCCTGTTAAACTAACAGAGCAGTTAGTTTGCAAAATATTACCTGTTTATCAAAGACTAGCAAGTGATGAACTGTTGTCAAGGTGTGTGCGTGGTGCTACTCAAAATCAAAGTGAGTCACTACATGCACTAATTTGGAGAAAATGTCCCAAAATTACTTTTGTATCCTGCAGGAGAATGGAAATTGCAGCAGCAATTGCAGTAGCAGAGTTTAATATGGGCTGTTCTGCAACTCAGGAACTAAAATGTGAGCTAACCACCAGTGCAGTGACAAGTGTGCAGAAGAAAATTGTGAAGAGACGTGACAAACGCAGAATATACGAGAGCACGCGATCTTCATTGCAACATAAGAAAACAGCTCGCCTCAAAGAAAAACAGACAAAAATGCAGAGAGAGCTTGCCAGACAAAAGAGGGAGGGTCTCACATATGCTTCAGGGCAATTCTAATGTAGTAAGGTACTGTTCACTTTATTTTTGGTGCATGTTTTTAGAAAAATTGATTTTTCTCCACTTTACATTTTTTAATACATTATCTGATCCACACGCATTAATTTTTGAGCTATGGCTCTGAATTTCTTTCAGCATGTGCTTCATGTATGGGTCTACAACTTCAGTCTCTGGCTATAGGATTTAAGACTTGGTTTGGCTGTAACAAAATTTTAAATGCAAAAAAATATTTAAAAAATTCAATTCAATGTTCTGCATAATTAAAAAAATAATTTCCCTAAAAGTAATGTATTGTTCTTCCAGGCAGAGACTGCAGTTGTTTATATAGTTAGTGGGCATGAAAAAATAACAGAGTTATTGCAATAGAATAATTAGTGATGCGCATGCATTAATTTTAATACTGCGATAAAATTTAATTAAAACAATAATAAAAAATTAATTCCTTCAAAACTAATCATCAGAAATTACTGAAACTTGGTGTGGTATTTTCTAATATAAAACCCTTTAGGCATGCAGAATTTGAAGTTTGTAGGTATAGAAATATAGAAAATAGAAATTTCAGTCCCGGTGTCCCTTAAAACAGTGTACTATACAATTAAGTAAACTATGTTCTTGTGGGTTTAATAGGGACAGTAAAAGTTAGTCTCCATGTTGTTGGTGACTTTTATTATCTTTAACTTTTTATAAAAGTTAATCTTGGAGTGAAAAACCACAAGTTTAAAACCTAAAATGCCTGACCCCTGTTAGATCTCAGAGAAGTATAAAAATAACAATAACATTCCAAAGTAATTGATACCTAATATACAAATGGTTTAGATTTGGTGGTCCAAAGTAAACGATTTACCATTACCATCACCATTAAGTTAATTAATAAGTGAAATGCTCTAAGGCTAAAATTATGAGGAAGCAGATTGTATTTGAAATGAAGATATACTTTATGTGTTACCAACAAGGAGGATTGTTCATGATTTTTCTAAAATCTCTCTGGGTTAGGTAAGAAGCAATGGAAATATTACGTGTTAATCAAGGGTATTCTTTAGCGGCAAAGCAAAATAGGTGTAGCTTTCTTTTTCTGATTTTATTTAGACTAATTCTGGTTTTTTGTTGTCGTTTCTTTTAATCTATCCACACCGATTCTGACCAAAATATAAGTATATCTTTCCATCTTGCTTTCGAGCGTGCTAATTTCTTCTCCCTTCAGGCTTTTAATCTCCACCTATTTTAATTAATCTATTATCTTCTCTCCAAACCATTTAAGTAAGTAAGGAATATTAATTGACACTAAAGGTAGATTAAATGCCCAGTTGTTTGCGGACAATGTCTTACAAATGGCAGAATCTGAATGAGATCTACAAATGTTGGTTTATCAGTTCCAAGTGGTGGCCAATAGATACAATTGCAAAATATCAGCAAGTGAATCAAAAGCAATGGCATTTATAAGTGAGTATGGGATAAGAACAAAATATTTTTTGAAAATAAAATAGTGGAACAAGAACGCATTTTCAGTATTTAGGATACGATATAACCTACGCAGAAGATAAAGATATATAAAACAGAATATATAAATGCTAGGCAATAATATGTGAAACCACTAAAATAACTTCAGATTCGGTAAATAAAAAAACAAAAAAATTCTAAACTTAAATTATACTGGAAGAGTAAAAAGTATCGAACAATGTCTGTAAGCCCTCTGGTGCAACTCTATGAAGTGATATTTTTTAAAAAATCTGTAAGTAATCAACATGCCCTAACGATACTATTATTACAAATAAAGGATGTGAGATCTTTTGTGTTCAATGGCAACATTTCTTTTTCTGCAGACCTCCAGTTCTCAATTCTCAGAAGGTACCAACAAATACCATTTCAAACAGCAATTTAAATTCATTAGGACCATGCTTCATGTGTATTAAGTCAAGAAAAACGTAACATTACTTCAAACTGAGTAGGTTTTGTATTAAACAGTACAGTAGGCTACTTCAATGTGTGGGTTTGTATTGAAAAACACAGACCAAGTCTAAGCTAATAGGTACAACAATGCTTACTTCATTGCTTACTTTATTGCAATTGGTCATGGTACAGTTTACAGGAAAACCACAAATTAAAATAATAATTATAATCAAATATGGCCCATTTAACACTGAAAACTAAAATTTTGAAGTGTATCACGTCTTCTAAAAACGAAATTACTTCTGATTGTCCTACCTTATTCCGTGGTGAAGGGGGGAGAATTCAAAACGATAACTTATTCCAATAAGATAATGACGTTGTACATTCTGGAAGGCAGGTGATGAATTAGCTAAATAATGAATTTCCAAGAAGATGGATTGGTAGAAGAGGAAGTATTGAATGGCCGACGAGATTTCCTGACCTGAACTTCCTAGACTTTTTCTGGCTCGGATTTTTGAATCGGAGGATTTACAAGGACCGAGCAAGAGATTTTGAAGAGTTAAAGCGAATAATTGGGTAAGAAATGCAGTCGATCAGGCCAACAGTAATGCTGGAAACGTTAGCTAATTTCAAAGACAGACTTTGGCATTATTTGTCAGTAAAGGGAGTCCATTTTGAGCACCTTTTGAAGGGCCGCAACACAGTATCACTAATTTTATTATGATTTTTTTTTCTTAGTTTAAACTTCATGTGATGTAACACGTCCTAATATATTTAATCTGCAATTCGACAATTCTAAAAACCATCTACGTTCCGAGAGCTGACGACAAAAAAAAAATGTTGTCATTAAAAATAGTCACATCCTATTCACAATCATAGTATGAAAATTGTTGACATCTTACAGCTTTTCTAAAGAAATATCGCTTCACGAAACTAAAACAACAAAGTTACAAGCATTGATGGATATTTTTTACTCACTCCGCATAAGACATTGGATGTTCCTTCCTTGCTGCATAGAAGCGAATGTTGGGTAATCAAATAAAAGTATAGCAGTAGAATACAAGCACGGAAATACTATTTCTGCGGAAAAATGAAAACAAAATAACAATAAATGGACAGAACACTTAATAAGGATGAGTGGAGAGAGGATACCTAGGAGAACCTATCTATACAACAAAAGAGGAACCCAAGATGTTGACCGACCTTGCAGAAGATGGTGTCCAATAGCTTCGTATAGGGGCTTCGCTCCAATGACGGGCTGCATAGCCTAAACCACGTAGAAGAAGAAGATTATCTGCTCTGTCCACATCTTTATTCCAAT
>CM060950.1:52386040-52393540 GCA_030765055.1 Mantis religiosa | reverse complement strand
CAAATGTGATCTCGGATATTTTTTGGCCCAGTTACTCTGTCCAATCCGCCACTTATGAAGTGTAAACCACAAAATGACATATTTAATTGTGGATAACTTGCTACACCTGATTTGAAAGTAATCCATGTATCATATAACATATGCAGAATATTTTAATAGGAAAATAAATACAATACAATCAGCAGAATATAAACTACGGTTACAATATCTGTAAGCTACTTTTCAGCCTTATCCTTTTATATTCCTAAAAATGGAAACGGAGTCCCGGATTCTAGGTTTCTATTCGGCACTTTAAAGGCACAAAAGTGCAATGAATCCATGGGCGTATCACACTTCTCGTGCAGAGCTGAAAATTAATACAGCTGTTATTAATCATCTTTATAATACAAAGTGTTAACATCAGCGTTTAACTATTAAACTCAACTAGCTTGTATGCCAATATTAGGAATTTCACATAAATGAATAGAAAATGCCATTATTATACAAAAATATACTCAATAAAAATAACATATTGATTATGTCTCATAAACAATGCTTTTAAGAAAATTAATTATTTGAAATGTGTTCTGAGAAGTAATTAACTAATTTTCAAAATATAGACCATTAGATTCTATAATTATTAGGTGTTTGAGCCATTGTTCAGTGAGGTTTATTATCCCACAAGAGTACGAGCCTCTGGTTTTTGATGTGAAGAAGTCGGTGACTCCCACTTTTAATGCTTTAAAGTTTTAAAAATTTCTTCCACATAGGAAATGGTCCATGGATCGGAAAAGGTAATATGTTGTTGCCAAATCAGGGCTGAATGCTAGGTGTGTTAGCGATTCGATTCCCCCAATTCATGAACTGTTTTCAATGGTTGTTCATGCCTTATGGGGTGTTGCATTGTTCTGTTGCAATAGAACGACATATCTATTAACTAATACTGGGTATTTCTGTCTCAAAATTTCATGAACTCTTTCCAGTTTTTGAGACTAAAGATCCACATCAATCGCCCTTCTCCCGTTTGGAACAAACTCCCACTGATTCATAAATTCAAAATTACACCAGACTCACAATATTACTTTTGGACCGAACTTATTCATTTTTAACGATGAATTTTTTAGGTTGAAGGGGATCAAGTCATGTTCCGAGGTGTCACGGTTTCGGTGATACACCCATTTCTCATCACAATTGACAATTCTCCTGACAACTCTATCATTCATGGGATTACGGATAAGCTGACGATAGATATCCCACCTACGTTCAGCCTGCTGAGGTGTCAGTTCACGAGGTACAAATCTACAGCTTCTGTATGATTTCTCAAGTGCCTTAATGACTCGATTTATATCTGTTGATGCATCAAGCACTTCTGAAGGCTTACGGGTACTTCTTTGCGGATTTTCTCGCAAATCCTGTCGTGTATCCTCAATATTCCATACTTTAGGTCTTCCAGAACGTTTTATACCTTTAGTGCTTACCTCTTCATTGTTGAAACGTTGAAGCAATCATTGTGGTACCCGCTCAGTAACGATACCTTCTCCTTCCACTTCACATATTCTTCGAGCTGCGGCAACCGCTTTATAATCGTTTCCAGAAATGTTTCAGAAGAACTCTAAGTTCAAACTTTCTTAACTCTATTTTTTGATTGTTTATTAACAACTGAAGACTTATACAAGCTCGGAATTTTTGCAACACTAGCTATGGCATCCTGCAAATAGCGTTGCCAAACCAAAAATTCGAATAAGTTCTCCAAAACACCAAAATAAAAAAGAAACCGACGCTGCTTATGAGACAGCCTAAATGTTTAGTTACATTTCTATGTTGTTGATGAAAATGAGTCAAAGGAAAACCCTTTTTCTTACCAAAATCCAAGTTGATTCGTTGTACATGTTCCTGACGTTCAGGTCGTTAGAAATGTCATAACTTCATTTGCCTAACAGAACTATCGCCTTTCTCTATCCAGTAATCTAGCTATACCTCATGTTGCCAATTTCCCTATCTAGGCTTCAGGCTACAGCACTGGTTAGTGGAGCTACAACATGCCAATACATCTACAACATGGTGCTAGCAGACAAGAGAGAAGATTTACAGAAATGACACAGACCACTGTTGCTTTAATGATCGCTTGGTATTCCGAGCATATTTTCGTATACTAACAAGCCTTCGAATTCAAAGATATTCCTTGTTGGTATTGATAATATATAGCATGAATAAATGTTACATTTATACTCATTATTCTGTACATTAATGATAAGAATTCTGTATTTCTCTTAGAAATATGAAAATTAATTCATCTGTTTATGTAAATACATTTCAGTGCATGACAATCACTTAATTATGACAAAAAGTGAGCTGCATTTCTTTGCAATTGTATGTGCCAAAGCTTTCAGTCAGGTAAAACAGAAATCTAATAAACAAGTGACAACTGAAAATCAAACATCATTTTGCGTAAAGCTTGCACTTCCTACATTTTCTCAATTATCTGTTAAACGTATTCACATGGTGTATACAATTATGAAGAGAAGTATGGAGCTTGGAAATTTTTCTTATTGACCTAATTAATAATCCGACAATGCAGGATACCTAATTTGTTGGCATTAAATTTAAATTGGAAGTTTTTAAGCCGTTTTTGAGCTTCCTTTACTTCAGAGCTTGGTGCAAAATCCCTATTTATTTGCATTCTCTTTATAAGTATGCAAACACATTTCCTCTGCTGTAATTTCAAATGCTAAGCGCTAACTCTGGAGCATGACATGACTAAATGTATAAACGGCACATGCTAATTGTTGCAAATTAACTCGTTTATGAATTCATGTAAACCAAAAGTGCTCAGCCATATATCTTTGTTACGTAAATACTGTGGAAAATGTCAGACTTTATTAATATTCAGAAGCGGAACAATTATCAATTCATAATACCATCTCTTGTGTGTTTACTACGAACTTATTTGTGTGCAAGAGATAGCTTATATACGAAATTTAATCCTAGGGCAGAAATTTCACGTGTGTTGTTCCCAGAATTCAGTAATTCAGAACTTAGCCATTCACTCAGATACTTCGAGTAATGTTAGAGTTAGGGCTATACAATAAAGACACCTTGACCGCACACTTAGAACCGCATCGATCAATTGAGTCTACCACCTTCCAAGAAGAAGTGGAAATAAAAGAAGTACTGGGGGCTGCAGGCCGCCGCCAACTGGAACACAGAAGCCTGTGGAAGTCCATACGAATTCCAGGCTCGAAAACCCGTTCATCTGCTGGAGCTGATGATCACCAAGCTGTCAACCAAAAGGCTCTCCGGTGTTCCTGGGGAGTACCTTTTCCTTAGAGCAAATAGATTCCGCTCCATTTCTTCCGGACTGATGCAGGACAGAAACCTAGAAACACATCTGAAAGATTAGAAGGAAGGGAAATTAAACCAAGACGATGCTAAGTAAATCACTGTGACGGAACCTTCTGAATGCAGTCCTCAACGTTACATTGGACCTATCTTGCTCGGTAAAGGGAATACGGTGAATTAATTTTATACTATTTTTTATAATTAGGTATAGTATATTTATTTATTTTATATAAAAATATAATCTTCTCGGGCAGCAAGCCAGGTGAAAAGAGGATTAGAAATCGACGTTTCAGGAGTTTACATCGCTCCCATCATCAGCATATTTTAAGAAATGTCACACTATCGTTAATTAGTGGATACGCAAACCATCCCTCTCTATTTCATTTTAATTTTATTTCCATTAATTTCATAGTTCAACCTCCTATTTAACGTGTTTAAAATGTGCTCATTATACTGGCAGTTTAATGTCTTAAACGTATGCAAAGCCTATAATGCGTATACATCTAAAGTCTAATCAGATGGGAATTAATCAAGTTTCCTATGAATGAGTAAGGACAATAGGGATTTGTTTCTTTTTTTTTAATTTACGTCCTCCAACGTAAAGTCATATCGGACGATGAGTGGAACGGATGAAGTGATGCTCAAATGATCCCAGGGTCCATAGAGCTTAGAGTTACCCGACATTCGTCTTTCAGGATAAGGGAAAAGTTCGGAAACAATCCTTATTCAGGTAACTCACCCTGACCGAGATTCGAACTCGGGACCTCTTGAATGTGAGGCAGACACGCTACCATCTACGCTACTAAGGTGGGAAATAAGGACTACGATGCATTCTTGAGCAATCAGTTCAGTTTAGAACCTTTACTATCTTCAACCTTAGTGATATTCAACATAAAAACGCATTCGAAGTCCCAGATGCATTAACAACAATCTCGTGGAAAACAATAGAGTTCACTACGTTCATTTAATACCAATCTAGAGGAGCGAAGGGCATTCCAGGACACCTCAGGCTCAATGATGAGTAGTGATTATGGTACCCAACTTTAATTCTTGATAACAAAGGATATATTAAACCTTTCATGCCGAAACCTGCACTAAGAATTTATTATAAAGCATGATTTGTCATAAAAAAGCCTACATGCATGATTATAACTGTCATTTTACTATAGAGGTTTGAAATAAAGTAACTTAAACACTTTATACTATTGCGAAGCAAGACTTACTTTAAGTCAAACACACAATCATGAAAGATGTAAGAAAAAAGCAATGGGATTATTTTGGTTACAACCAGTTTTTTTGCAAAAGGACTATTTCCCATTTTGTTACACAGGTAAAACAAAAGGTATTTCCATTTTCCTTTAAATGGAATTATGACATTAACCGAGTTAAAGATCAGTGCAAACAGAACACCATATATCAACTATATAGTATTAATAGTATGTGTGTGTGTGCGCTTCTACATATCAAAATTTTCAGTGTCAAACATTACGGACTACAGTAGTTCAGTACTGCAAGCTCAGTTATTAATTTATTTTACAACTAGAGCTTCATGTCCTTAAAGTATTGTTCACTTAATGTCCATATTTTTAAAAGCTTAATTCGTAACAGCATGCTTTGTTTTAAGTAGTATTGCCAATTTATGTCATTTTAGTTTCATATCTAAACATTGCTAATTATAGGTATGGTTTTCTATTTGAATTTAAACAGAAATTTTCACAAAATCAAAAGGCATGCCATTGTGTTTGTCAACACAATTTTTCGTCCTAGCCATAATCTTCACAACCATCGCTGCCTCCCAATGGGAGCAACCAGTAAGTATATTTGTTCATTAGAAAATTGTTTTCCTGATAAATTATATACATTAATAATAGAAATATTGAATAGAATCTTAAAGCGCACTGTTGAAGAATTTTACTGTCAAATTTCAATTGAAGGCAAGTTGAACCATAACAAACGATATGTTCGTTTCTGCGAACAGAAAATACTCCCCTATATACCATCAAGGGATAGGGAGCTTTACCATAAACGATTGCAACCTGTAACAAGTTTACTACAGTTATACTTCTCCCTCTACCTCTGCTCCATCTTGAAGTAAGCTCCTAATTGTGTTTTGAAAATATTTGAAATCCGACAACGCTCTTTTTTGAAAGATTGACTAGGTCTGCCTTTGATGGGCCCAGGCTTTGCCCTGTAGATATATGTTCCCTTATTCCCCAAAGTGTTTCCAATTAGGAGATTGATGATTATATCTGTTAATGAAGCTAGGAATAACCCAAATAATTCCCAGTAAAGCGACTGATTCCTCCTTCTTTTGTAAACTTATGCCTTGCATATTGCTAGACGTAGCAATAAAACTCTTTACAGAGCATTCTACGTCACCCATTCTTCTCCTATGGTCGTTTATTAAATCGCGGCAAGCTTTTCTTGACGCTATGTCAATCTTGCGGTTAACCTTATCATTAAGTAACAATGAACTTACAAACACTTATGAATTCAAACATTATCAAAGCAGCCGCCTTTGCTTTATGATTTTTTCTGTTATCATTAATATTACTATGTAAGTAAACCCACAACACCAATTAAATAGTACACCTAGAGTATGTAAGCATATGATGTCATTCATTTATCTAAATGCGGAGTAACTTAAAGCAAATTAACCATGAAATGGTAGTGCTTCCAAATGAAAGTGACAGAGGAAGATAAAATTTGATTTATAAAATACTGCCAAGTGACTTTTACAGCAATGCGTTACATAAATTCGCTGCAAGTAATGGTATAAAAGGTGTTACTCTTCAAAGAATTCTTAGAAATTGAAGCTCCAAGTACATTCTTAGAACTCGGAAGTACCAGGTAAGTGTTGGGTGTTAACCTAGTTCCTAGATGATATATAATTTTTAGACCTGGTGAATCCATTCTTTTCCTTCAAAAATTCCTAGCAGTTTCGTTTTACTGGAGAGCCAGGCCCGATTAAATGATTCTCTTGTCCTCGTGGCTTCACCGCCTCTGTAGCGTTGGGGTAGCGTGCGTGCCTTTCATTTGGGAGGTCCCGAGTTCAGATCTCAGTCAAGTTGAGTTATCTGAATAAGCTCTTATCCGGTATTCTCTTTCCTTTTAATTGACCTCCTCCAAAGCTAACCGATATACATCTTTCAGGATAAGGGAAAATGTCCGAAAGAACCTTAACCATGTAACTAACACTAACCGAGATTCTAACTCGTTAACTTTTGTATGTGAGACAGACAAGCTAACATCTACGCTACCAATGAGGGCCTATCCTTCCTTTTCCTGATAGCTGAATATGACATAACACTAGGGAAAACGGTTTTTCCAAAACAAAGTAGGCCAGCTCTTATTCAAAACGATGCTCGCCTGGGTAGCGTACATGTTAGCATGTCTGCCTCACGCTCAAGAGGTCGCGAGTTCGAATCTCGTTCAAGGTGAATTACCTGGATAAGGTTTTTTCCGGGGTTTTCCCCTATACTGAAAGATGAATGTCACGTAACTCTAAGCTCTACGAACCCTGGACCCATTTGAGCATCATTTCACCAATTCCATTCATCATCCGATATGACTTAACGTTCGAGGACGTAAATTACACACACAAAAAAAAGACACGCTCACTCCGAAAATGAACCTTTTTTTCTGTTTTACGTCCTCATGTCTGACAAAAATGGAATGGGTGAAATGATGCTCAGATGAGCCCAGGTTCCATAGAGCTTAGAGTTACCCAACATTCGTCTTTCAGGATAAGGGAAAACCCTGGATAAAGTCTTTTAAAAGTATCTCACCCTGACAGACAATCGAACTTGGGACCTCTTGAAAGTAAGGCTGAAACTCTACCATATACGCCGACGGGGCGACACAAAAATTACTCTTAAAATGCTGTATCACGTAACGTTGTTCAGATATGCTTACTCTTAATAAAAATAAATTATGTTACTAACACATACCAACTGAATTTAAGATAACAGCCATTTTATTATTAAATAATATTTTTTTTTTGCCTGTCAAGTCAATACATGTTATTCGAAATAGTTATAAAAAAATTCTTTCGCGTAAGATTTATCAGTATATTTAATTTTATAGCCTACTATAAGGAACGTACTTAAATGGGTGAACCAAACTGAAATTAAAAGTCAGTTGACACTCAATTACAAATACGGAACTTGATAACTAATCATA